>OOFE01030434.1:45492-70509 GCA_900323365.1 Monocentris japonica | reverse complement strand
ATGTTGGACCTATTTTAAATTCATCTACAGTACCGAGAATTTCCCTGAGCGACGGGGCAGCATGTGGTCAGTAATTACAGCAGTGCAATTACATCCCCTCCCCACACACACACACACACACACACACACACACACGTCAAACACGTTTCTGGAGCTGCACTCGTTTTATTGTGCAGACTCTCTCAGGCCATGTGTGGCCATTGGGAAGTAACTCAAACTCCACATACACATCAAACACAACGGGCGCAGATGGAGGGAGGATGGATGGAGGGAAGCAGACGGATAATGGTGTCTTTGTTCCAGGGTTGTTTTTACTGTATTGCCTACTGGCTGCTACTTCCATGACTTAACATCCTGCCATTGGCACATGCCAAACTGGTAGTGTTCCTCTCTCTGTTGGTCTACAACACACACACACACACACACACACACACATGCACGCACACACATGCATGCAGGCACACACACACCATCCCTCTTTCCCTGTTTAGTGCTTTTCCACAAATATGTTGGCTCCAGCAGAGACAACCATATATGAAGGTTACGCTAGAGCCAAGCTGGTTATGATGATGATCATATCTATGTTATCTATTGATTATTAGTAGTAGTAGTCGTAGTTGTAGTACTAATATTATTTGTATTGGTAGTGGTAATAGAAGTAATAATTGTAGTAGTATTACCATTCCTATTGCCTTTACTATTACTATCAGTGTATGATGTAAAACTAGGATCAGATCAGATTATTATGGTTATAGGACACACACACATTCTGCTTTCTACCCCGTAATACATACTGATGCATCATCATCATCCATACAAATTCTTGTGATTGAGGAACATCGTGCAGAGGGGACCCAATTACACTCCTATTTCTAAAATATGAAGTGGTTACAAGCTGTGATCATGAATGAAATATATCATCTCTATCAATCCTCTTTAACCCTCCACACACACAAACACACACACACACACACACACACATACACAGACACACACAAACACACCCACTGGCCCACTGTCTCCCCCAAGTGCTCAGGACTCTTTGCAGTCAAACACTCCCTTCCTGGTGTATCATGGTGATCCTCTGTGGTAGATATGTCAATAAAAAGTCAACTGTATCTTCACTCAGAGGAGCAGCCAGTCAGCTCTCAAAGGGAGAGATTCGATGCTATGGTGCCAACTGTGGCCACACTCTGATAAAGCAGTGGGCTTCCTCCTCTGCCTCATGGAACGAGCCTTGGACAGGTTCTTAATGCAACCGTGGATCTTACCCCCGCCACGTGCTCCCTGGAACAGTGTTCACTTGTGGCCTTGGACACAAAAGGTGTCAAGATATTTGATAGTGTCTCCCTGACTTCCACCTATAGCCTGGATCAGGATACTATCAATGACACATCACCTACTGGCACTTAAAATGATTTCATCTTCTTCCATGTCCACTGACATTGAGAACAGTGATAAACTGCTGAATTCAACTGATAACGATACCTCTGGAAAGCTAATGGTGCTTCCTCCTTTTCAGCAACTAACACTGTGAAACCTCTGCCCCATCTGATCAATGCCTCTTCCAACCTGGAGGATGAGGACAAGAAAGCAGCAGAAATCCCACCAAGTTGGTCACAGCTAAAGTATTGGCGCCTCCTGGTGTTCATAGGTTTAACCCAAAGTATATTTGGTTGGTTTAAGACATAAATGCCTTCCTATGTCAGTTTAGAGGTTGTTTCTAAGACCGTTTCTAAGATGTGGAGGGCTGTTTTTTCTCCATACTGTTTGATCCTGTTTTATCCATTGATGGTGATATGGCATAAAGGAAGAGATACCAGGGAAACTTGATGATCACCACAAAATAAAACCATCTATTTTGGTCAAATATGCTTGACATTTTTACCAGATTCATATCAATACAAGGTTTTAATGATGTTGTAATGATGTGTATATAAAATGATCAGAAAATAAAAAAAGAAATGAAACTGAAATGTAAAAGAATAGCATATTTAGTATACTTGTTTACTGCATTTAGTACATGTGAGGTATGTTTTATTTATTTATTTTATTTTATTTTATACAATTTGTTTGTTTACTTGCTGGATGGTCTTAACCAGCTAAACCATTTGAATTTGTAATACCACACAAAACAATGCATATAATTCCAATATATGAGAGACTAGCCACTATATCAGGCTCTTACTGAAGCATTCAGTTACACACATACACACACACACACACACACACAATGTTTGTTTGGTTTGAGTTGTGTTTGTCAAGCTTCTCGGAGTTGAAATACTACTGTTTCTACTGTGGAATCGGTGCCACTTGGCCCTCTTATCTCATTCAGGATAATATAGGATGGCGAACTGATTCTAGATCAGTATTGCTACTCCATAGAGCACACGTGGTGAGTCAGTGAGTCAAAATCTACAGCCTTTTGTTCCTGTGTTAGAATGATTCTTACAGGTGCCTCTTATTTAGACACTTCCCATGATGTATCCTTGAAACATGCTATGCAATAACTACCTGGCCAAACACGTTTCTTTCTCTTTATGTCTCTATTCACCAGAAATAAACTGAAAAATAGACATCAACAATACAGTGAACGCTGTCCGCTAAAATGAGAAGTGAAAAAAGAGCATTACTGTCTGTCAGTCACTTCACAGGCTTTACTGACAGTAGATGGCAGCATAAGACAGGATGCTGGGGAGCAATCTTTCATTTCTTTACACAACTAGAGACAACAAGCCAGCAAAGTATTGTTATGATTATACTGTGTTATTTGGACAGGTGTGTGTGAACCATGCTATCCAAAGAACAAAAAAGGATAATGCCTTTGAAAATCCCCTTTGTCCTGCAGGGGGAGCAATATTTCAGCAAGCAAATCTGTGCTCTCCATACAAATAAATGTGGAATTTCACAGTCTGCATCTTGCATATATGCTTAACTAGTAAGGAATTTGACAGTGATCACTCTATAGCATATACATAATCCTCTGAGGGATGTTTGGACTAAAACCATACTAGGAAATCCACCTGACACTAGCACAGGAACTTCACAGCTTTCACTTTGTGGGCGGAAACCATAATTATGGTTACTCCAGGGATGAGTTGTAATATAAACATGGCAAATAAAAGAAGAAGGATAGATGTGTTCCTCTGTAATGTCACAGCATTTCACACCTAACACAGAAGCACAGTGCAGGTTGACAATAACAGCATTCAACAACAGAAGGTCGAAGGTCAACCAGCATGGCTTTCTGACATTGTCATTATCTAAGGCTCACACAGCTTTTGTGATGCATATTGGTAGCATGCGCTATTGAGCATTTGGCCTAAATCAGTTGGCATAGTGGGAGCAGGCATGTGAGTACAGGGCACCACAGTGTCATGTGCATGGAAGCGTGTGGATGCCAGCAGAGAGGACTGGTGATGGGCGAGCTGCTGACACACACATGGACTTGTGTGAAAACCTCCCATTCCACCATATTGTCTCTGCATCCGGACTTGGGAACTAGGCCGTAGTTTACACAAAGCATTTACATTACAAAAAGAGGTTAATCCCCCATGGAAAACCAGTTGCAGCTTTCCTCCTCCATCCCTGCCCCCCAGTGTGGTGTGAGACAGGCGTCTGTGGTTGCTGCAAGAGTAATGCAGTCAACACCTAATTAGTAGAAAGAAAGACGGTTGATGAATCAACTTTATTTGGCACTAACACATGGATGCATGCAGTGAATTTGTTTCTTCGCATACCTCTGACTAGATATATACACAACACATCACTCCACACACATGCACTTTTTTCCAGGTCAGAGGACAGCGCAGGCGTCAGCTACTGGACAGTGCACCTGGAGCAGTTGGGGGTTAAGTGCCTTGCTCAAGGGCACTTTGGCAGTGTTGGTGGGCACTGTAGCTGGGGCACCAGTCATTTTTCAATCACCAGCTCACAGCTGGAATACACCCTCCTGGTGGTGCTGGGGATCGAACCAGTGACCCTCCGGTGATGGGTTGGTCTCTCTAACTGCTCGGCCAACCTGCCGCCCAAAAACAGGCTTGATAACATTTCTGGCATTGACATGCTGTGGGGTCTGACACTGCTTACAACATACATTGTGATTGTTGGACAACAATACATGCAATGACCCTCCAGAAGTGCAGTATAGATTTTGGGAGGGGGGGTGAGGCACTCGGATTCAATGAATGAAATATTACATTATGGTGTATGGCTAGGTCCAGAGTGTGTTGGTGATAAGTAGGAGTGAAGAGGAATTCCCCACTGAGGAATGAAACAACATCTTGCTGGTGAAGCACAGCTAGCATTCCACTAATTCCAAAAGTGTCACTGATGATTGCTAGTTATTGAATTTCCTTTGCAAACAGCTAATGAGAGTAGGTGCAACCAGACGGTAAATTGCATGAGGGGTAGCCTCGGCCTGCTCTTTTCTTGCACTGAGGCGTTCTCTCCCAATTCTTCTTAGTAGAGCTGTCATGCTCAGACAGCTGAGGACTGCAGAAAATAAATGACACTGCTAGAGCGTGAATGGAAACATGTTGCGTGTTGAAAAAGGGGGAAGGATGGCAGAAGGAAACATTTTTGCATAGGAAGGAAATCAAAAGTAGGAATTGAAAAAGTGAAGCAGGCAGCAGTGAAAAATAGCTTTCCAGTGGGAAAGGATTTGTCATAAGGGTGTGAGGAGAGGCAGAATGAGCAGGAGCAGAGAGGATCATGATCTCACCAGCCTGTCATTCAGTTACAGCATGCAAAGACACAAGTATGCAAGCACACAGGCACACACAGCAGTTTTTATAAGGTCCCACACAAGCAATCAACACATGAATTCAACTCAACGGGCACGCAGTCTGCAAAAGACAGAAAACAGTTATCATACACATATGATACTCCAAAAAGGGTATGCATTATTTGAAAAATCTGACTCCTACTCCAACAAAATAGTTGATGTAGATGTTGGCGCAAATTAAAACTAAATGAAAAGTTTGTGTCCCTTACTATGTAAAGTGTGTTTGAAAAATGTGTAATACATTTGCTCTAAATCACTTTGAACAGAAGGGTTAAAACACAGCAAAAGCAGAACTAGAGGGGACAAGTGTATCCTCTCTAAATCACTATTCTCCATTTTACCCACTGATCCACAGTCAGCTTGAGTATGCCGGGCCAGCCAATGACAGCTAATTAATGCATTGATTGTATTAACGAGGGCCAGGCCTCTGTTAGCCTGGAGAGTTTGTTTTCTGCAGCGTTCAATACACACAGCTCTGTTGACTCTCTCTCTGAACTGTCCAGACCATGTGACATATTTATGTAAGTACAGCTCGGTTGGTCTCCATTTAGCCTGTTCCCTTTGAGTCAGACAGAAAGCTGAGACAGGAACAGAGACGGAGACAGACAAGAGACTGCTATAGCCCGGATGAAACCTGCCCTCCGCCCTGAAATACTTCACATCTGTGTAACTGTGCCGGCAGCAGTGTTTGCAGACTCTCTCCCAGGCAGGAGGGGGGAGAGAGCGCCCAGCCAAAACACCAAGGAGGGGGGGGGGGGGGAGATTTATGATCTCACCCCAGGCAGGAATAACAGCCCATACAGTCTCATAGACATGTTTCACATCACAGCATTAATTTCCCCGTCAGAAGTTGGTCTTACCCTCCTAACATAGCAGCTAACTGTAAAGAAACAACATTCTAACTAACTCAGAAATAAAGTGATACTCATAGGAGTAGTATGATTGCCTCACGACACTGTAAAGGCTCATTTGTCTTGTTTTTAGACAATTGCTAATGGGCTTGATTGGTTCTGTAGAAATGGCTCTCTGATGTCACACAGCGTTGATTTCTCCTAACTGAATACACTACATCATGAGTTCAGCATGGAAGATAATGGCTATTGACCAGGGAGGTGTAAGTTACAGCATCAGAGCAGGACATGTCAGACCACCCTTCCTGTGTGTGTGCGATCACGACTCTTCAGAGGATCAAACATGGTATGCACGTGGGGCCGAGGGTCACATGTTTGTTGGTTGAGAAATCCAATGAAAACAGATGTTTCACTACACTGTTAAGTGCACACACACGTACACACACAGAGTTGTATATGTGTCAGTTCTAGGTCAGTTCTTGCCACCTGTCCTCTTCCCCTTGATTGTTCCAAACAAGACAGATTCACTTGCGTTGACATAAATCAATTTATTGTTTGTTTGCAAATCTGCTGTGTGCAGCATTACATAGACATGTAGTAGTGTGAGTCCATTGGTGGACACTGCATCCATGTTAAAATGGTCAGCACTGTACAGGAAGAATGCTGGGCTGTTGCTTTATGGTTGAACTGAATTAGGTGTGGGCCAGCGCAAGTAAACACTCGGCAACTGAGTTTTCATATTGCATTTGGCACCGTATGTACATATGTACGCATGTGCTTAAATTTAAACACACTCTTATCACACACACACACACACACACACGCGCGCACGCACTCTCACTCACACACAAACTGCAAGCCCCCATCACTTTTCAAGACCATCACAAAAAAAGGCCACAGGGCACCCTTCTCCCGTCCCCAGGCTGACCCCTCCTAGCTTGTCCTGTACCTGTCACATCTCCCAATGTCATTTTCAGACCCCACCTCTTCCTGTGGGAATGGTGTGTTAAGATTTATGACCATGGTCACCACCCTTTGAGACCTCACACTCTTTCCGCCCTTCTCAGAGCAGGCAGGGTGGATACCATGACACAGGGAGATTATAGCAGCCATATGCCCAATTCAAAACTCTAGGCTCTTCAATGCTTAGATCTCAAACTACTGCATGTGTGTATTATCCAAGTTAGACGTGATCTACTGTATGGATAATGGATCATGAAACAGATCTTCTACCTTGTCATCTGAGAATCCAGGCCAAGTAGTATATATAGCCATATTATGGCTTCTACAGTATTTAACCTGCCATTTCATTTCTGATTGCCAGCTAAGTGTGTAGAGGCTTGGGTTTAAGTTGGTATCTCGCAATACAGATTAAGAGAACGGAGTGCAAATGGAGTGTACAACAACACACAAACACAATACAAAAGAGTGAAAATCTTTAAGAGATTGACTCCTAATATTCTCTGTGCAAAACGAAGGTAAGAAGTAAGTCTATTGCTCATTAAATGTTAGTAGTACCACAATGCCATCATTGCCACCTTCAAAAATATGTGCTTTTTTTTTTAATAATCTTATGAATTTGAAATCCGCTGATGCTGTATCGAGTTCCACTTGTTGAGAGGGAAGTACTGTAGGATGCATAGTTGGTAGTGAGAAAGGCATTTTCAGAGTTTAAAAAAATATACATACAAATATAAGACACTGCCTTGCCTGTTCTGTACAAGGTATACTACTTTATTTATGTGATAGGAGTTATTTTTTTTGAGAAAATGTTTGTGCGAGTTTGTTTCTCCTACACAGCATTCAACCGCTTCATTACTGGAGGCAAACCCATTGCTAACTCTGCCGTCTCAAAACAAGCCCCAGGAGTCCACGCTGCTCCTCCGCTGAGTTTCACTGCCATCAGCAAACCACACAGACTAAAACAGAAGTCACATCATGTCTCTCGGCAGGCTTCTCCTCCAGAAAGAAAAAAAAAAAAAAAAAAAAAAGGCCACAAAATTCCCCTTGGACACAGTCTAATTCATTTCATCTGTGTTATCAGTTGTGGGCTGTGCAGAGGGATGGGTACGTTTAGTCCACTTTGCACCTTGACCTCCAGGGTTCTGTTAGTTGGACCGGTCCTGCCGTGCCCCGTGGTGAGGGATCAGTGGAGCCCTCCGTTGTAGGACTTGCCGTACATGCTGAAATCTGTCTCTACCGCGTGGGTAGAGATGGGCTGCTTGTACAGAGGGTTGGAGGCCTGGGAAGAGGGAAAGAGACGAAGACAGAACGGTACATACTGATTATCATTTTCAGACAGTGACTGGCACTTGAATAAAAGCTTCTTAAGGAACTTGAGGCAAGCTGTGCTGAAACACACTGCACGTTATCAGTCGACTGAACAGTGCTGGAGGGAGGAAGTACAACCCAGTAGGCTTCAAACTGGTATGACAATGTATAAATGGGTAAAAATGGGTTATTAAAATGCACGAGGGCTGAACTGTGAATTGACTGCTCTAATGGGCCAAGGGGCCTGATGGTTTGGCCTCATGGTCTAAATTGGCATGTGATGTCTGTGTGATGTGTCTAGTTAGGACTATTTACACTGATCATATTTACAGTCACACGTCACATCAAACTCTACTGCAGCCCAACCGTAGGCCACAGCGAGAGCAGTGATTAAGTGGTCCAAATGTGTTAGCTGTACACCTCAATGTAATGCATGGCCCAGAGCCTAGATTCCACTGCTTTATATTACAGACATTTGATATGGATGAGTAGAAGGAGTGAGTCACAGCTACAGGATTACCCTTGTCAAATCTAAAACTTGATTTGCCTCATATTAAGCAGTTTGCTTCACATTTGGTTTTGCCATTTTTAGCCATATTTGCTAAAGACAAGCAAAATAAACACATTATTTTACTGGTGACTTAGACTATGAAATGTTTAGCGAACATACTCACCATCTCGTATCGTGCACGGGAGCGTGCACTCTGGAAGCGTGCAAACTCTCGCCGGTCATGAACGGTGATGACCAGCTTCCAGGCAGCCAGCAGTACGATGCCCACCAGCAAGATGCTGCCCACCACCGCCAGCAGCACCGTCAGGGCATCCGGCCCACCACCACACTCTGAGAAAGGAAAGAGGGTATTAGGTATATTAGATCTTAGAAATTAGAAAGGACAACAAATCAGCAGAAAACAGCCAATGGCAATAGCCTGGATGTTTTAAATTCCTTCACAGGGCTTTAATTCTAACATAAACTGAACATAAAGCACTGACCTGGCTCTTTGAGAGCTGTGAGGACTGATTGTCCACTGGCGTGTTCAGAGTACGTGAACCTCATGACACAATCGTTGTCCGTCTTGTACAGACAAAGCACAGCACCGGGGTCCTCAGTGTCTGGAAGGGGAGAGAGAGAGAGAAAAAGAGAGAGACACGTTGATTTTCAATCAATTTCACAAAAGGAGATGAGGCTTTTACTATCACAGACTTTGGAACGACCCGAGAGAGGTTGGGCTCAATCAGCATTAAAATTCACTTTTAAAGACTTGCAATGATCTTTTATTAATGACCTTTGACCTCCTTTCCTTTGACCATGCTGTTTTTAATCCATTGGAACTGATTTATTTTTTTTACTCCTTAGTAAAGTGCTTTTAACTGTGTTTTCTGTCTTATTATTATCATCATCATTATTATTATTATTTCTATTGACATCATAAACAGATACATTGGCTCTAGCTTCAGGGTGGGAGAAGTTGAGGAGAAATAGGGGAGCCAGCCAGCGCTGAGGGAAAACACTGGCTCGCTTTCTTTGCAGTGAAATCACTACTGGGTGAGCAAACGCATTCCCTGACAGAGGCACTGAGATTTTGGATGCCCTTGTTTTCACTCAATCTTCATCATCCAAATAGTCTAAGCCCACAAGGGAGTGTGAGGTCAGGCTGCCCTGGTCTACCCCTCCCTCTGCTCATCCCCCTTACCAGCCCCTTCTCTATGTCATGCACAGAGTATCTGGAATGTACATGTGGAGTCCATTAAGGCCAGTCAGATGGCTGAACTAGCAGGGAATGCTATGAAACACCTCGGATCTGGACCAGGGCCATGCTGGGCCAATATGGAATGGTCCTAAAATAGCCTAACCAGCCTCACAACCATCAGCCCCACCGTCTACTCCATGCAGTGCCAGGCATCATCACAATACCACAAGACCACAAATCAGCATGCACTTATTAATACATTCCAAGACATTAGTTAACTATCTCCTGCCAGGCTGGGAGCGAAGTAAAAAAGCTTTTAGGAGATAGAAGGGATACAGTCTGGACTCCTAGGCCTGAGACTCCAGGCCCCTGGCTTTTAGAGTGGCATGTGAGAAAGGCAATGCTTTATAGGAACAGGTAGAGTTACATGTTTGTTCAGTGGGTGGGGGTATCCTACCTACCGAGAGGGTAGGACAGAGGAGGCCTTTCAAACATTCATGGACTGCGTTCTTTGAACCAAATGAGGGGTTTGAATGGCACTGCCTGTTATTGCTGTCTGTGGTGCCACGAGAGGCCCAGACTGACACTCGCCACATAATAACATCAAAACATGGCTGCCCACTGTGCACAGGGAGTGCTTTTATGACTAATTATAGATGTGTGCGACACTTGTGATGTCTTATCATAAACATAATGCTATATAGAGAAGCGCCACATCTGTTTCCCAACTGTAGATATACCTGTGCATAGAAACAAAGATTTGAGAGGCTGGATCAAGACGACGGCCTCTCTGTGCCACACCTTAGCAATTGGTAGGCAACATGGAATTTATGCCAACGTCACAAACAAAATGGAGGCTCAGCCATGTTGTTAGGTCATTGCGTGACTGTGTATGTGTACTGCATCACATTAAAGGCTAAATGGTTGGGTTAAATGTGTCACATGAGCTGAAATCGCTGGACACCAACTGTATTTTGGCAGGGTTCTACAAAAACAATCACAAAATGTCTAATAAAAATTGACAGCGGAGGAGGTATGTAATGCTTAAAGTGAAACTGTTACAGATGCCACAGATGTGAATACTTTTTCTCTGCCAGCTGCTGCATGTGTGTGTGTGTGTGTAAGGACTTGTGTCTACTCACTGAGGGTCTCCACAGTGATGATTTCATCCTTGCACAGGCGCTGGCAGGTCTGGTTGTCAGCAAGCCGTCCTGAGTTGAAGAGCCGGCATTCGATACACTCCCTGGAGAGAAGGATACAAGTTCAATGGAAAATCCAGTACAACTTTAAAAAGTCTAAGCATTTCATTCGTGCATGAACCTTAAAAATGTGCAAATTGCCCCTCATCAGAAATGCAGAGGCATATTTGCCGTTCTATTGCCATCAATGTGAATTTTGGCTGCAGCTCCGGTCACGTTCCTTCCATAGATCATCTACTCTCCAACATGTCAGACAAATGCAGTGTTCACAGCTGACACAGCACTGATGACCTGTCTCTAATGTCTGGTCAAGGGTCAAAGGTCACTCCTTAAAGATCACCATTGACCTCAGAAAACCAGAGCCACATGTCTGTGGGAGCCTGTTGAGAGGACAGAGCACTTGTCCTGTCCTCCTGACAGAAGTCCACTTTCTTGAACTGGACTCCTGATAGGCACTGAACCCAAACCTCAAAGAGAGTCTGGATGAGTGATGCAGTTAAAACTGCAGTGCAGCGGTTTCATTTCTTAGGGTCACAAATGGCATGGGAGTTATCAGGACATTGTCCTCAAAGCTAAGATCATTCCATTAGTGAGTTATAGTGAGTTTTGACTCCAACTCTGTCTGACTCAGACTGTGTCAGATGGTCTGACCTTTGCTCTGGCTAGCTTACTGCATCAATCCTGATTGCCCCATCTCATACAATGAACCCGTTAACTCCTCCACCATCAACAGCTATAAGAACGGCTTTAACACTTGTTGTGTAAGAGCGCAAAGTGGAGACCATGTTTTTTATTTGTTTTGGCAACATAATTGGTAATAGACGGTCACAGCTCTTGTGTGTCTGTGCTGCTCTTCCCAGAGATCACTTGTCAATCAAACAGTGTGTCCAGTACTGTAACGTCTTTTTCCTTGGGGATTCTGTTGGTAAAGTTTGAGTTTCTGTAGGTGGAGCTCTTTTCTTTGTCTGTTCATGCTGGCTATCGCCGCTCATGCTAACTAACTTCTTCTCTTTATTCCAAACACTCCGCTGTCATCACATTCCTGTGTGCCAGAGGATTTTTCCGTGGAAAGACCTATCCACCACCGGGTGTTCAGAACAGCAAATGTAAAAGCTTTCATGAACTGGGTGAAGGTTGAATCATTATTGTGTAATATCAATCAATGTCGATGAGCAGCAAAGCGGACACTTATTTATATGAAAATACTGTGGATTATTACTTTACGATTCAGCGTATGATGACAACATGTTCCTACACTAGACAAAGAAGAAATTCAACTCCTTCGCTTCATACCTCTTAGTGCCACAGGCATCAGGGCAGGTGGGGCATTTTTCACAGGTGTCTCCAAAGGCCCCTGGCTCTGTGCACTGGCAGCGCCCACACACACAGCGTCCTCGCCCGCTGCAGATCTCCCCGTCGTCTGAAATGCAGGACGACGTCTCCGTGGAGCAGTTACAGTTGTCGCCAATATAACCGGCATGGCACTTACACTCCCCGCAGTGGCACTCTCCATGACCTGAGCGAGGGAGGAGGAGAGAGAAAGTAGAGTTCAAACAGTTTCTACAGCCAGAAACGACTGGATTGACACAACTGACTTGGAAGGTTTTTTTTTTTTTTTCCGATATAATGCTTCAGTGTTAAGGTGAAATACATCGTAGGTATTTATGGAGGCAAAATCATTGGTCCTGTCTTGTTTGATGAGTAGAGCATGGTACTATCACAGCCAGGGTTTTAAAAAGGTTCATTTCCCACTGGGGCCACCTATAGTAAAAATACCTGTTCTCATGCAACTCGAGGCACAGCATATCTTACAAGGCATATGTCACTGCAATCAGGTGGGCACACACACATAAAGTTCAGTTTCCTCTTCCTGAAACACACTGTCTGACCTTCCTCTCCAAAATTGAACAGCTGGAGAGAGCTCACCAACAACAGAGGAGATATACACATCTACTACCAGCACTGAGTGTCAAAATACTTTTGCACCACATCCATTAACACATTATCTACAGACCTCAGGGTGTGAGCTGTGTCACAGTGTGCTGAGAGATAGCGAGTCTTATTGAAAAACTGATTTGTCTCAGTGGACTATATGGCCGCTCTAAGAGGAAGCCTTGACAGAGGGAAAGCAGCAGCTGTAATCAGGGTAGCATCGCTGGACAAATCTGTTTCACACCAGTTGTTCCAAGACCCTCCACAAAGAGCACATTCATTAATGAACTCACTGTTACTACAGCTGGAAGAGGAGTGAATGGAAGGGAGATGGGCACACTTTATCAAGGCAAACACTTGTTCAATACCAAGAAAAAAAAAGAACACAATGTGTTTGCAGACTGAACACATAGAAATCTGGGTCTGTCTCGGGAAATGTGATTTGTCTCAACTTAACAGCATGGGAAAAGCACTGATCCTATAATGTTTAGACATACTAGAGCAGCTGATTGGTAGCAGAAAGACTACTGATGATCCTACAACGGCAGGAATAGTGACGATTCTACAACAGTATTCCCAGTTGGATCGGAGCTGTTGTAAAAGGCAGCTTGTGGCTTCTTTATGGACGCAGTGGTCATCTCAGTAAAAGTGTTTTGCACTGGAAAGTGGACACTGCATGGTCTTGTGTGGGAGGACAGTAATGTAATCCAGGTGTTGGCCCTCACTGTATATGAAGGAAATTGTTCTAGCCTTGGATATGGAAGAGCCTTTTGTCATTTGGTTTATCATAAACTTGATGGAATCAGCAAAGGCGTGTGCTGATGAACACCACAGTTATGGTCCTATAGAGGCACTATGCTGTTTCATACAGCTCTTTTTCTTTGCGGTAGGAATCGGAAAATGATGTAGACAGAATCACAGAAGGGACAAATATTTCAAATTAAATTCACCACTGCATCAAAGACATATGTATTGTGGATAATACCTAACTTAGATCTAAGACTGGGGTTAAAGAAGAGCTTTAACTGAGGATAAAATGGATCACTAACATATTACATCACTGTTGTTTAAGAGTTGATGTCTGTCAGGGATAAGACCAGCCTGATTATGGTGCCACTTAACCTCAGATAGAGGAGAAGAAAAACAGAGCCTATAACTAGACATCCTCAAAGAGGTCACGGAAACTTTTGAACTGACTAGGACAGTTTAATAAAGGTTGTGCAATATCTGTCTGGACTCACAGATGCAATGAACTATCTTCCAGTAACTTGTGCATAACTCTCACTTCCCAATTATTCAAGGAAGGCTGAAGAACTGTGTATTCAAGAGGTGGAAAACTTGAGATTGGTTCATATTTTTTGTCTAAAGCACCACTCCCTACCACTGGTCAGTGGAGACTGTCATGACGAGAGGCATGAGTCACAGCGCAAACCTGGGTAAGTGTCCTTAAAAACAGGGCACTGCTGCTGAGGCATTCAGAGGGCGAGGTGGAGGCTGGTTCTGTCTGCATTTCTATCTAGCTTGGGAAGATAAAACTTGTGGAAGTGCTGCTTCTTTGTTATTGGATTATTGTCCAACAAGTCCTGACAAGCCGCTACCACATCTGCTGCCACCTTCTGCTCATTGTGGGTGTGTGACAGTGAGACAGAGAGCGTGTGTGTGTGTGTGTTTTGTCAAACAAGATAGGTTAGGCTGGAGTCACCCAATGCTGATTTCTGCACATCTGGTTATACAGATGTCAACGGCTCAAACCCCCTTCATTCTTAATTTAAACAATTCTTGATTTTAATTTCATAGCAGCAAATTGTCTTGTGTGTGTGTGACTGAATTCTGCATTAATAGGTACTCAAACCGAAAAGGAAAACAGTGCAAGTATTTCTTCTGATGCAATCAGTGCTACAGTATTTTCCTCCCCTTTTCAGCTCAGTGGGAATTCTGAATCATGACAGTCAGCATCCCACGTCCCCTCAACCCCAGATTCTCCCTGTTGTAACCCTCTCTGTAACCAGTATAATAATCAACCAGTAGTCTAAACAAAATACCATTGGAATGCTATAAAAGCTGCTACAGTATCAGACAATGAGTTCCAAATGATCAAAACATGGTACATGGCATCCCACAGTGCTGCTACTAAATACTGAACACAAATGAGTCGTCTGCCCCGCTCTGGCACGTTGCACTCAAACTGCACTGAAGAATACTAACACTCAACTCAACCCACATTCGATAATCATCACTACGTCTTGAAAAGTCTTGAAAAAGAAGTTCACAGCCTCTGTTCTCCATTCCTTTTAGTTACTGAGCTGTTAAGTCATCTAATTCCTTTTGGCTTATTGTCTGGCCGTCGTGACTTGCCGCCTGATAGTGAGATTAAACATGGCTAATGGTAAACACAGCTGTGGTGGAGGAGGAGGAGATATGGATAGTGTTCAAATTCTCCACAAATTGTGACCTTCCTCTTTTCCTCCTAACTATTCCATGCTTATACACATCCACTCAGCCTAGTCGAGTGGCCAAACCTTTGCAAACTATCCTTTCACATATCTGAGGTGTATGTGAGAGAGTACAGCTGAGGGTCAATGGCTTGCTGTTCTCATCTAGCGATCAGATCAGTGAGGGGGAGTGAGCAAGGACACGGGGGAATGAACGAGTTAGTTGAATGGAACCAAGCTGCAGAAGTACTTGGCCTGGTCCAGTTGTTTTTCTCCCATGCTGCTCTCAGTCTGCACCCCCACCCCCACCACCCCCACAAACAAACCTGAAACTGAGTGAGGACACTGAAGAGGACTGAAAAGAACTAACAGCTACTGTCTTAGATTAATTCAAGCCCAATCTAACCCATCCAATCACACGTAGAGAAGAATCCAGTGCCCTCATTGCCCTACCTTTATTTACCCTCAACTACACATCACGTGTGGGCACCATTAAATCACTCCCACACAGATAGAAATAAAGCATTGTTTCCATTTCAATATGGGCAAATGGAAGTTATTCTTACCAGTTTAATGCCAGTACATGTAGAAGGGAGCAGCTTTAGAAGAAATAGGAGATGTATCATAAGAGTCAAGCATTAGATGGGTCTGAGAGCGTTCCTTCCCATAGAGCACCAGTAAGGCAGTTGAATTATAGGCTCTCTGTGTGTTGAGTGTGATTGAGTTGTCAGACTGGCTGACTGTGTAGGACTAATTATGGGATGTATAATACATTTCACACCAGTGAGCCAAACCAAGCCAGCACTAGGTGCATGCCTGCTTATACATCTCCATAGTTGCTGCCTGGAGGAAGGTTGTACTGTATGATAAAATATAAGCAGGGTAAAGTAATGATATGAGATGGATAATAGGAAATGAGCTCCTGAGTTATTGTTAGATGTTGCACCACATCATGTAACTGTGCCAGACAATAAGAGTTTAAAACAAACCGGAGATGAACTGAAACTCACAGTAAACTTGTGCAGCCCGTTTGTTTCATAAAAGGCCTCCAAAATAAACAGAATGTTTCCAGGGAAAGTTATTTCTAACGTCTGGACCCAACAGACCGCTGCCTGCGTTTCCAAATATTTCCTGTCCACTGCATCAGAGTATCCAAAGTGGTACTTAACTCATCATCCTCTTCTGTGCTTCTCACGAGAGAGAGAAAGGGAACTGAGGAAGAGAGAGAGTGTGCGTCTGTGCTCAAATGTCCCCGTTGCTTTAGAGGGGATGTGTCTAATTTAAAGCATCATGTCTTTGAGTCATTCAACACTCAAAAACTGCACCATGGCTCTAAAATTATAATCTCTAAATCATAAATGAAGCTTGGACAAATGAAAGCAAACCCATTGATATTTACCACACTTCCAAAACAGTGTTTATGTCATCGCCTCTTTCACATTCCAAACAGTCCAAGAAACCATGTGGTCAGTTTTACATCAAGTCAGCGTTCTTTATCCGGCCTGGATACATTTTCCCCTACAAAGCTAAAAAGGTCAGGGGAGTGACCTCAAGAACTCGACAACCCTCATTGGGATTCCTCTGCCTGATACAGTGCGGTTGCATGCAGAGGGATTGGGACGTTAAGGCTCCAGTATGGAGGGGAGGAACACAGGCCAGGCTGTAAGCGCCTTCCCAATGTTGACAGAGAGACAGAGACACTTCCTGCAGTGGCAGTCAAAGAGCTGCCTGTGTCCCAGAGGTTGTGTTGTGTGTGTGTGTAAAGAAAACTTGCCCTCTGACCTCCTACGTCCCCAGCCGCAGTCTGAAGCATAGCCCTACTTCCTGCTCTCAGCTGAGCCTGCTGAAAAGCTACATTGAATATTTGAAATACTTGTGGTGCACTTGATTTAGCCTGCTTCACATGAAGAATTTGCACATTTGGAAAAGAAATCCACAAAGCAAGATGAGAGGTAGCAAGTATGACTCCATCAGGGATGAGGAAGATAGGTATTACTGTAAGTCCTACAGTACATACTATGCCATACACAAAGCTTTGAGGAGATCGGCCCGTTGGTCCACTTTCCTGTTAAGCGATGAGAACAGACACCAAAATCATCCATGTGTCAGTCTTCTTACTTGTAATATATCCTACCACCTAGGTACCTCCAGGGCTCCAGGTGGCATCTAAAGACACAAACATCTTGTTCAAGGCTAGCCTTTGAGCTCCTTCATCAATTCTTATATGGGACATGGACTTTTGGATTGTGGATTTTAATTGTATTACTACACAAAACTCTTAGAAGAAAATCCAAGCTGTGTATACTGAAATTTCTGGGTGGAGTTGCTTCTGTTCTCAAATATAATAAAAACACTGACAACCGACAAAGCGCTTTGAACATTAACTTTAGAGGGGTTAGCCTAGATAGCATGCAGCCCCTCCCTGACTCTGGGAAGGGACTTTTAATAAGAGCTTTGACAGCAGGACAATATCACCAAAACCACATGGCTTAATTACACAGTAGGCTATGGGATTAGATTATATGTGTCACCAAGACTGTTTGGTCATAGACTCAGAGGACTGGCTTGGGAGAGGTTTTCTTTTTGTGTGTTGGAGTGAGAAACAAAAGAAATAAACAAGAGTACCCGTCATGCTTTGCACGCAAACTCAGTCCAGGGTCATTCTATGTTAAAGTGGCTCGTGGTTTGTTTTGGCCATAATTCCTCTTTGAGGGGGACTTAAATTATATTATAGTGTCCGTTGGGGACACACAAGCACACGTGTTCATTAGCTTGCGTGTACAAACACACACAGACACACACACACACACACACACGTATCTTCAGGCGATTCATTCCAGCACAAACAAAAAGGCCAGATGGAACCAGTAGAGAACCCTGCATAATGGTGGTCAGCAGTAGAAACAATTTCGATCAGCAAAGCGCTGCACTTCCACTCAGATAAGACTGCCAAAACAGTTATGAAAACAGAAGTGATGCTTTCATGAAAGTGAGAAAACAACTAGAAGAGAAAATGCAAGCCCTGTGAAATCTCAAGAGTGACAGTGGCTTCTGTAAATAAACTGCAGAGACACTAAACTGGGTGTTTTGACTGAAGCCTTTACAGACTGGATGACTGTCAATACATCTTACCAAGCAACATGTAAGACTAAGATTTTCTCTTCTATCCATTTTAGGCCTACTAGAGCACACTGCCATACTCAAAGTACTGTGTCCTAACTTCCCACTGCCACACACATCCTCCGTCAGGCTTATGAGGAGTGGTTACTAATCCTCTTTCAGGGCAAAAGGCTGGAACACATACTTTTCTGTAGATAGGAAAGAGACACAACACACAGAGGCTCGTCTGTGTCCCTCCAAGGTCACCGCTACTGTGGCTGGTCTGGTTTTGCTCCTCTGGAAGTAAAACAAGCAAATTCTGTGGCGGGGAACAGTAATAGTAATAATAATAATAATAATAAAATGAATTATGAAGGCTCAAGTTTTATGTTTTGAGATTAAAGAGGATCAGATCATGTGGAACCAATGACAGGCCTATGATTCATATTTAGCATCCAGATTTAGAGGCCCAGAGCACACAGCGACTACATCCGCTCAAGCCGTCCAGGACAGCCACAGCTTCCAACAGCTCACAGGAAAAACAAAAGACTAGTGGGAGGAACTCAAACATTAGTTGCCATAAGCAGGATTTTCCCTTGAATACGAATGTCTGGTTCACAGACAACGCTGACAAATTGTCCTGGACACTTCTTTGAGATAGAATTAACCTTGAACTTTATTACAATCACCTGATAGGCCAGAGGGGGCTTTCACCATTTAAGTTACACATGTCTATGGTCGATGCAAGAAGGGCTCCTTGGCTATAAGTCATCAAGATGAGCTTTGTAAGTTACAAAGGCCGTTGTAAATACAGCTATGTGGAGTATTATCCTGTACCACACACACTGGTTTAACTCACCATTTTATATACCTCTTGTAACCAATTCCATATGGTACGCTTCAGCTCATCAACTTCTATTGGAGTTTCCTCTGATGTGTGTATATTGTGTGTGTGTTTTCTGTGTAATGCCATTAGTTCTGGCCCTTTCAAAGTCTCTATAACACCAATATTACTACCCCATCTTTGTGTGTGTGTGTATGTGTGTGTGTGTGTGTGTGTCAGTTTCAGGGTAAAACAGCCCAAAAAATGTGGGTTGTTAAAATATGCAGGCCAAGACAGGATCTCTCTTGTACTGAGCAAAGCTGCTCGGCATCAGAAATAAACACAGCCAATATCTAGTCTATACATGGGGGGTAAAGCCTCAAAATAGTGACAACCACTATGGTTAGGTTGTATTTGTGTGCCAGTAAAAGAATATTATGTCAGCCACTGATAGTAGACCACTGCTAACCTTCAAAATAACCAGCCTGGAGAGCTCATTTAAGCTAAAAGAACATACAGTGAGGTCAGATTCGGTGTAATTACGGGTATCAACAGCTCTGACATGGTTAACATCACATGCTTGACGGACAACAGTCATTACCTACCATGAAAATAATGTTTACTTCTAGATTCTCCTCAATCTCCTGGCCAACGGATGCCTCAACACCCTCCTGCATTACTCAGAGCAAAGCACGGGACAAAAGCCTATAAGAAGAATCTGAGCAGAGGGGCGACTACACCAGACACAGTGATTACCTCTGCGACCGGACTGCCAACACACCCAAGAAACCTGCTATTTGTTTGAAGTTGACATTAGCTTATTTTGCTGAGTAGGCATATTTTCTGTTGACACGGCATCTGAATGCGAGCTTTTACTGAGGGGAGTATGTGCACGGTAGTGGTGACAGCGGTGGTAGTGTTTGTGTGAGCGGGTGGGGGTGGAAGTGGTGTGCTGAAGCAGCTTTGGTTATTCACTTCCCCAAAGAGCCTGTGTGAACTGATCACACTGTTCCCTTTGGGTGCATATGAAGCCACGCGATCATGCTCCACCTCATATACGCCCCATCTTCCATCATCATCCTTCACATGGTTGAGTACAGAATCGAAAAAGGTCTAGTGAAGAGATAACTGACACAATCAAACAAAAAGTCTATTTAGTAGGAAAGAAAAGCAAGCAGAGACTCAAATAACGTAATAACGCCTTTCAACTGACCCAAAGAAACATTATACTGAACAAGTGCTTGTTAGGCCTCTACACATGAAAAAACTTTATTGAACACATACATGCAGTGAATTTCTTTCTTTGCACACCCCTGACTAGATATACACACAACATATCACCCCACACACGCACAAGCATTTTTCAAGTCAGAGGACAGCGCAGGCATCAGCTATTGAACAGCGCGCCTGGAGCAGTTGGGGGTTAGGTGCCTTGCTCAAGGGCACTTCAGCATTGTTGGTGGGCACCGTAGCTGTGACACCAGTCATTTTTCAATCAACAGCTCACAGCTGGAACACACCCTCCTGGTGGTGCCGGGGATTGAACCAGCGACCCTCCGGTGATGGGTCGGCCTCTCTAACCACCAGGCCAACCTGCCATCCAAGGATGAACCGCATTTGTCTCCTTGATAATCATGAACAGGCATGTAGGCCTGACAGATACCAATGCACCCACAATGCTGGTTATTTGTTTGGCAGAGACATGCATGCTCTAAGAACCTTAAAGTCACTGTGAAACAGCATTTTGAGAGCATCTCACAGGTACCAAGTAGCCAACGGTATAAACCAACAGGAAATCCTTTAGGGAGAGAAACACAGTTTTAATTGATGGGGGTCGGGATTGGTAAAAAACATGGTGTTATTGGTTGGAATTGTTGATGGGGTAACCACTGAAGATACACCTCCATTTTCCAGGAAGTAAATGTAATTGGATTTTCGTTCATTCTGACATGGAAAATTAGCTACGAAGGTGAGAAATAATTTATAACCAGCCATAGACACAAAGGTCTTCCCTCAGTCAGTATATTTAACAAACAGAAATGTCTCCCCTCTCTGGAGCCCACGCTACGCACAGCTTAAACCAGAAGCTCTCTTATTTATTTTCTCAAGAGCACCCTGGTTCAAGAGCCTGGGGTCAGCACACCATGCACCCAACAGTAAGCAAGCAACATTCATACAGCTTTTTACCCTGTTGAAACAATTACTGTCAGCTGTTAAAAGGATCCAAATCCAGGGGCAGCAGCAGTAACCTCTAGAGACTCTTATGCTGAAGAACCACCCAGAAGACTGAGCTGGCCATAAGCCTGTCAGGATTCACAATAAGCCCCCAAAACAGACACTGATCCCACAAAATGAAACCCAAACACTTCAACACTTCACCCGGTACTTTAAGCAGCTCACTTTTCTCAGGGACTCTCTGACATGCTTGATGCATAATGTGGCTACGAGTTATTTCTCTGGTTAGATTTCATCTCAAACTGTGAGTTACCTGCCCATACATAAATGCATGTCCATTGCTGCCATATGTACACACCACATGAAAGAGTGACTCCAGACCAAGTAGAAAGGGAGCATTTATTCCTATACTGTATCTCTATACAGATCATAAACATAGTTCCTGCCCTGGGGCCACTGACCTCAGATCATTTGCGTGACATGGATGAGGTGCGTGCCTGTGGCCCTGATGTTTTTGAAGTGTACAGAGGTGCCCTGCAGCTCTTTTCCGTGCCACATTTCACAAAATATTTCAGATTTCTTTCGACTTTACACGCGACTTCTGGAAAAGCCACTTAGACTAAAGTGCACCCAGATGGAGAGAGAGAGAGAGACTCAACACACGCCAAAAAACACCTGCAAGTTTCTAAGGTACGTTGTTAGGTGCTCAGGAGCACTTCGATAAGAGCCAAAAAAGAAACAGCTACATTTTTAAGACCTCTGAATCCACATCAAGAGATGCAACAAATGCAACATTTAACCAGTATTTCAGTGTGATGTGTTCTACCTGGTGCAGTGTGTTGCTAGTGACACCTGTAAGGCAAGGCTCTCTTACAATTCTTGCAAATAGTTTTGGTCTTGTCAGTTGTCTTGTTGCATTTTCTTAATTGGAAACCCAAAATGCTGCCACACAGTGGACTTAAAACGCGACGGAACGTCTGCGCCTTAGGTCCATCTTGTCTCCTACTACATCTAAAACAGCAGTGAGTTCAGCTCACCGGAGGTGTGATGACCTGAGCTAAAACTTGCTAGCCTTGCCCTCTGTAGTGTTCAACCAATGCAAGAGACAAAAGACCGTCCTGAATATCATTTCTGAGACATTAGACTACAGCTGAAATCGCTTTTTCAGTGCCACGATGCAGATCGTCAATTTTTGTATCGCAAAAAAATGGGTAACAAACTGGCATGCAGTACTCTTTAGGCCACACAGAGCCCCAGCTCCACCTGAGCACCTGTAAAGTGCCAGCGTACTTGTTACCCAGTACAAGGTGTAAGGACTGGGGTGGTGCCTTGTATCTGAAGTTTTTTGATCTGGGAGAGAGCCAAGAAAATAATACCATCCTGAGGGCTCTAAGGCCTTTGTCTGTGATGGTCAAGTTCAGTCAAGTCTAAAAAAAGGGGGAGGGTTAGGGAATAGCAGAGGAGGAGAGGGAGGGGTCACCTAGTGTTTACTTTACCTCTGAGGACTGAGCATTAGATGCACAGGTGCTGCTCAGGTAGCTTCTGCCTAACCAGACATAAAATCTTCACAGAAACCTCTCCAATGCAGTTGTAACCATCTAAGAGTATTTTCTAGGTTCTGAATAGCTGTTCCAAAGATGAGAACATGCCTGTCACTGAA
This sequence comes from Monocentris japonica, assembly GCA_900323365.1. Lineage (NCBI taxonomy): Eukaryota > Metazoa > Chordata > Actinopteri > Trachichthyiformes > Monocentridae > Monocentris > Monocentris japonica. The sequence continues at coordinate 47,590 of OOFE01030434.1, read as the reverse complement.
GTCAGAATGAATGGGTTGAAAACTGATATCTGTTTGAGCAAACAGTATCCTGCACAATCATATATGAGAGGAATACTGTGATATGTTTACACACTCAGTGTGACACTGAAAATGTAGGGCACCACACGTCATTTGCAGTCTGAGCAATTAGTGCTTATGGAGACATTTTCACAGCCTCCTCCACCCCCGCCTCTGCATTAGACATGTTCAGAGAACTAGTGAGCAGTGCTGGATAGAAATGCAGAGCAGTAAAGATAACATTAGAAATTATTGTGTAAATTAATATTATTACTTCTCAGGAACAAATAATTGTTTCAACTTGAACAATGATATGACACTTATCAGTAATAGCCCTTTACTAGTTCAAGTATCAGAATGTGATTGATCCAAAAAACCCCACCCCGTCCCTCTAGGTATTTCCATCATATTGGCAATTATTCTCAACATATATTGTTCGGACGTTGAAGACGTTTTTCAGTCTCTCTAAATTACAATTCAACTTGGGGGGGAAAAAAAGTGTGTGGATCACTAATTCTAGGGTAGCCTTTGTGTTGCTGATTTAGGCCACTGGTTCCCATATATTGCGGGACTCTTTATTTCCTGTGACTTTTATTTATATGCCTGCCATATCTCCTTTCAGCCAATGGACAGCCCAGGATTCCTAAAATACCCTAGATACCCAAGTTCCAATTGTAGCCCAATTCTTTTGTCATATTCTTTTTCATCGTGGCTTATAGTCGTACATGTTTTACATCATTCTAACATCTTAAATCCTAATGTGTACAAAATTAATCTGTACGTTGGTGTAGAACTAGCAATTAAGGGACTTACTTTCTCCCCTCCTAGCTGTGCTGCGGTAGGTCTGTTGTTATGAATCATTTTGGTTTCTCGGATCAGACACTCTACAGCTTGTAGATGTGCAAACTGTGCTCAGTTATCAACACCATAGTTTCATGAAAGATTGCAGTAAGCCTTTAAATCTTCAGGGGAAATATTATTCAGGCAATATTTTGAAGATTGGCTATAGTATATTACTTTCCAGTAGTAATGAGTCTAACATTGCTATTGGGCCCCTGAGTGCTTGGGTGGCTGTCAGCCAAGCATTAACCCAGACCAGACTCACTAATTGGTGCATGTTCAACTAGCAACACATAAAACACTAAACCACAGCCACTGAGACAAACACACTTTATGAAGTACATGTTGAAGAAGAAGACAGTTCCCAATCTGTCCCAACTGAAAAAAGTAGTTGACTTATGGCCAGGGGTCACTTTGGTTTATCTGAGGATTTGCACTTGTGTGTAAATTTATTAACTTCCGTTGCAGCATGCTACCCGATAAAATCAGAAGAAGAATTGAATGTAATTTCAACCAAGATCTACTAGACAAACACAGGAAGGAAGCAGGGGCTACACATATTTTCATGACGGTGAAAGTGACACTCAAATGTATTACCCGTGTTTCGACTTGTCCATGCTCTGGCTAGGCTAATAACTTGAACTTCTTACTCAAACCAGCTGCACTGTCTGTTACTGTAAGGCTGGAGTTTCAGACATAGTATGACAGACTCGATGCTTGTTTTCTTGTTGTTAGCAGAGCAACAACTTTACAAAAGTAACAGAACAAGACAAAAAACACTCAGGGCCTGAGGAGAGCTCTTACTTCAACGAAGCGCAGTCACGATAATGCCTGGCATAAACATTAATAAACACACATGTTCCCATTTACCCACTAAAGAGACACACACACGCACGCACACACACGCACGCACACGCACACACACGCACGCTTTGAGACAGCAGATTTATTTATGGGGTAAAAGAGGGTTTGCTGGGATATGTGCAAGTCTGGAAAATACCGCCACGCTATTTCTGGCAATTGGAGACTGTTGAGTGCTTGGATCATTATTTAGAACCAGCTGCAGAGTTGGCTGTGGAGATGTGTGTCAGGGGGGCAGGAGGACTACAAAGTCAAGATTTATTAAAGGCTTGTAAAAAAAAAAAAACAACGGGCAAGCGAGCACGCGACTATCCTTGCATGCCTTGACTGGGTTTCGCTCTCTAAAAAAACAAAAAACAAAAACATATTGGACACAAAC
>OOFE01030434.1:13426-45424 GCA_900323365.1 Monocentris japonica | reverse complement strand
TGAAACAGGCCGCCATTAATAGATTATACAAATCCTACAGCACTTATCTGTAGTACACGTCATTCGCACGGTAGATATTCCTCAGTCTCAGAACACACAAGCCTCAGGGCTACACAGACAGACACAGACAGAAAGAAGGACGGCCTTGTAGATACTGAGGATAAGATTACTAGAACCTTCAGAGGCAGACTCTGAATCTGACCCAGGCTTCATGCTCTTCCAAGCTTCCCGTTTCCACCTGCCTCTCTGAAAGTAACAATCTGCGACATTTCCAGGCACACAGGAAGTGATAGGTTTTACATTTCCAGCAGCAGCAGCAGATTGTTTGGAATAAACAGAAGAAGAGCGAATGTCAGAAAGAAAAGAGCAGTACCTACAGAAACTCAAAATGGACTGGACTGTCCACGGGAAAAGATGTCACAGTACTGGTTACACTGTTTGATTGCCAAGTGATCTCTGGGAAGTGCAGTGCAGAGACACCAGAGCAATGACCACTTAGCACCAAAGATGTCACCAAAAAACCTAAACTAAACAAGGATCTCGCAGCTTAGCACTTACAGCTCTACCCAGAGGGCACTGACACTACCCTCCCACCATCTCTTCAGGCTGTCAGGGCTGCTAACTTACAGGCTGATTAATGTTTCTGAGCCCTGGTCAGAGAGGACAGTGGACACACACAGCTGCATGCCACAGTGCAAGAGATGGGAAATGTACCGTCTCCCTCACTCCCTCACCTTTTGGAGGTGTCCCAGGTTATCAACACTGAAAACAGCCTGCAGAGTGTAGATTCATAGCAGTCCTTGCCATGTCAACATTGATCTGATGTGCTGAGTGGTTCCACCAGAACAGGTGACCTGGAACTCAACCTCAGTCAACCATTGCACAACGTAGTGTAAACTACATACAGATCTGCAAACACACACCTCAGTGACTCCAACCATCCATCCATCAACCTGTGTGCATATTACCAACGGTGAGAGATAAGAATAGTGAGTTTACCAAAGCTGCCAAAGAGATAACTTATCAATGTTGATCATCACAAAAACAAATTTGACAAAAGTTGAGAAAAATGAGATGAGAAGAAAAAAAAAACCTCTTTCACTCCTGGCAAGTGGCTATTATAACAAGGTTTAAATGGCGTTATATTGAACGGGGTAGAGAAAAGGGAACAGAATTCTACAAGTAAAGTAAATATGAATTGTTACCCGACAGCAATGCTTCTGGTAGCCCAGCCCTGAACCCAGAAAGACACTCTGGGGACAGCAGTGTGTTCCAGAGGTTTTGGCTGGCCACTACCTCATGTCACCACACTGCTCACACGGCTCACACACCATTACAGCTCAGCCCATCGGCCCAGCAGGCCTGAGCCACAACTGGGTGTGGAGTGTGGCCTGCTTCCCTCACTGTGTCCTCACATTCAACTCTGACTGGGCAGCCTGATCGCCAGGGGTTGAAAGAGTACTGAAATATCATGCTCAAGTACAAGTATTGCTACTTTGCTTAAAATTTACTTGAGAAGAAGAAAATTACTGGTATAAAAATCTACTTCAGTAAAAGTAAAAAAGCATTTAAAATGTTTAAAAGTTACTGAGTTATTTAAAAAGCAGATATTGTTACATACAGTATGATTGTTCCCTTGCAATGCTAAAAGGCTGAGAGGACAGAGTTTAAACTAGGTTGTTTTAATTAGAAAATGGATTAAAGAAACAATACAAAATGCCTCAACAAAAAAAGTAAAGCAATCGATTCATACACGATTGCGTTTGACCAACTTCAAAATTTGTAATCTGTAATGATTGTAATTTCAAAAGTAGAAAATTACAATACTTCAGTCAAAACATACTGTAAATGTAAAATTACTCACTTAAAAATAATACTCAAAAAAGTGCATGTACACAAAAAAACTACTCAATTACAGAAATAACAGTCAATTTGTTACTTCTGCCCTTAGAAACTGTACAGCTGCTAAAAGGCATTGAAGAGTCTGGCGAGGGAGATGAAGGGAAAGACAAAATAAGACCTTGCCAACAACACAACACAGTAAACACAGGCCATAATATGACAGTAACACTGACCTAATATGGCATGATTATGTCTTACACGTCTATATCTCTCAATATAAATGGCAATATGTGACAAAATAAAACAACGACGCAACGTTTCACCCAAATGCAAAAGCTTAAAGAGGTTGAATAAGCGGCATTGTGAAGCACCAAGCATTTGCGCTTCAACGGTGCAGTACTCTAACCACCATGGCGTAGTTTGCAGTGGGTTTGTGCATGCTCCTGCCCAGCTATGTTTATTTGTTTACCAGGATCCAATCACCTTGCAGTAGTGCATGCTGTCTGCCTTTTGGCCAACTGGCATGCTGTAGTAATCTAATCACACAGGCTGAGCTGGAGGAGTGACAGGAAGGTGTTAATGAGGAGCACTGCAGTTGTATAGTGTTGCAGAGAGGGGACGAAATATCACAATAAAGTTAAAATGAAAAGTCCTGCCGTACACACTCTTGATGCCAAACCACATGTAGGTGCCATCCATGTAACAAAAGATACATTTTCTTCAGCTTTGCAAAACCCTCGGCTTATTCGCCACACACTTATCCATCTGTCAATGTGACGCAGGTGAGTTCTGCCCAACCAGCATTTCAGATACACAGGCTGATAGCTACACATCAGCAAGTTCCATGGAAAACCTACGTCCAATGTAAGGAGGTAGGACAATTTGAAAAAAAGAAAAAAAAAGCACTGAGAATGCTGTGCCAGCTAATTTCCTCTTTAATAAAACCTGCTGTGCCTTTAAGCAGTTTATCAGTCTGAACACCCTACCGACTACAGCTTTTCCCAGACACAGACTACAAATGAGCTGCTCTCGGTGGAGTGTGACCAATCCAGATGGTGCACAATGCTATTTACAAGACAATTTAGCAGGGCTATGGGCCTCAGTGCACACCTTCACATTAAACCCTGTGGGATTTTAGAGATGTGTGCACACAGAATTGATTTTACAACACCGCTTAACAGGCCACTCCACAACAATTAACCAACTGATTCAGAGGAGTGATGGGAGGAAAGTGGAGGAGGCGTACCATTCGGTATCATTAGGAGCTCATTATGGCGCTACACTGGGCTAACCATGCCGAGAAAGGAGGGAAAGAGAGAAGGGCTGCAGAAGGTACTGGACTGTTAACATTTAATGACTGCTTATGGATAATCAGCCAACAAACAGCCATTCTGTATTGGTCCATTCGGCGTTTCCAGCATTGCTGCTGACTAAACGAAAGACAGCACTTCTACTGGGTATAGATAAATAGACCCAGGCATTGTGCTAGGGGAGCGCGCCAAAGCTGGCCCCACTGTTACAAAGCGCTCTCTGTGGTTTCAGAGGAACAGCCATTGGCTTGGGTATGAGCCAGTGGGCCCCCCTCCAGCCAATAGGTCTAGGCCCGGGACGCACAGGGGCTTGGACCCGATGTTCTGGGAACGCAAGAGGCCCGGCCTGTTTAGTATGGCTGAGCAGATACACTCAGCCCAACCTGCCTGTTCATACCAAGTCTTAGAGCTATGTGGGCCAACGGAGACAGAGACAAGCAGAGACATCTAGATGAGAGAAAATGGGATTTGTAGTTGACATGTAGTTGACAGTTGACATGATTAACAGAAATTTAAAAAAATATAGAAATAATCAGAGGTCGCAATGCTTCAGCTCTTAGAATCACTGTGGTCTCTGGGTCCCTGTGCTGCTGGTTTTTCCAACGCCCTAACCCTGGACGACTAAAAGACACCCATCACCCAACTCCTTTGCAGCTGCTCTGCTAAGCTTCTTTATGGGAGCTTAGCCAGTAGCCCCGCAGGTATTTCAGCGTAAAAAAATGTTTCAAGGAGTGCCAAACTACCAAGACACACCTCGAACAGGCAATGTGGTGAATATTTTTTTTCATTATAACCCACAATATGGAGAAGACCTGAAATGTTTACAGCCTGTTAATTGTCCCAAACATGCTCAGGGAGATGTGGTGACACAGTAGCTACAGACCTCACACACACCTCTGTAATAAATCAACCAGTGTAATCAAAGACTAGGACGCTATCAAGGATTACCATCAACTCGAGTGCAGAAATCAAATACATGACTCATACCAACACAAACACTGCTTCAGAAATTTAGTGTTAGACAGTCTTTCTACCTGAGCAGAGGATGCCCTTGTGTCGGGCACAGGAGAAGTCGTCACACTCGCAGAAGCTGCCGTAGATTTTGCCAAACTCCGATTCGTAGCACAGACACTGGTTGCAGCTGCACTCCCCTCGCCCGCTGCAGACCTGCTTGCCCTCGGCCTCCCGGCAGGCGCTGAGGTACAGGCTGCCTGCCTCGCCCTCCTGGCACTCACAGTGGGCACCCAGGTAGCCTGGCTCACAGCGACAGGTCCCACAGTTATAGGTACCTGTAGGGGGAAGTACACTTTTCAATTCAAGTGTTTATTGCTTACAATTCATTACATCGGCAAGGGCTACAGTTAGATGTAGATTATTTTGTCTTTCCAAATGAATTCAGTAGCAGCAGTCTCCTGCAATCATCTTGAGAGATCGTTCAATTACCAAATTAAATTCACAATGGGCTGCTCAAGTCTGATTGGATTTTTATTAGGCTCCAGGCGAACCCAACTAAAATGTCTGACAATAAATGGAAAAACTTTCATTTCATACAAGTTGAGCTCCAACTCTGTTACCTATGGAACTGCAGATGCTGCTGTTGGCCTGTGCTGTCCGGGTGCAGCCGCAGTCACATTGGTAATCCACAGCCACCTCCAGACGGTCCTTGAATCCCACTGGCTTGATGGTGAAGCTCTGGTCAGTGCCGCGGGGGGGGCAGCTCCTCGCCTCCACACTCACATTGAACGACACCTGGGAAGACAAAGCAGTGCAGCGTCAGCAAAGCTACCAAGGGGGTTTTAGAGAAACCAATCAGCTATGGAGTAACAAATGGTATTCGTGGAAACGTAAGTTACTGTAAAGACACGTCAGGTCAAGTTCAAGTGAGTGAGAGATCAGAGGAGATCAACTGTTGATACAAGTATCTGTGTCGCAATCGGAAAAACAAAATGCTTTGTTTCCATATATCTCAATGATCTGATCCCACCCAATCATCTAACCTTACAGCCAAACACAGACACCACTACTATAAAAGCTTGGCAGATAAGGCGGATGTGAACTGTGCATGACCCTGCATTGTTATATTTAGACATGTGACCTCAACTCACCCAAGGAAGAGTTTACAGTGCACAGTTGATGTGGCTTTAATCCATGGATTAATGACATCCAAATGAGGGAGATGACACGAGACCTACACTCATTTGATTACTTGGAGGAAGGAAATCTTAAGAAGAGGGGAAACCCAACCCTCTCCGTTTTTTGCCTGTTCCAACATGAACCGGTATTTTCTTCACTCCTCTTAACGGAGTCACAGCAACCATCGTTTTTCTTGGCTTGTTGGCGTGGCTTCTAGTCATTTACAATGATGCTGTTATAAATCTGCACAGCTGACTGTAATGCATGTCCGTTTCATCTCAACACGTCCTGGAAATCTTTATTCCAAACTGTTATCAGCAAAAGCGCAAAAAAAAAACATGTATAACAATATACATATCTAAAACAAACACTAAAAGGAAGAAACAGCTGTAGAAATAATTCAGCGGAGGTCAAGAAGTCTGGTATGGTTGACTGTTCTCATCCATCTTGGCTTGGTGTCCCCTTGGATAGTCAGAAATCCACAGGGTTGCAGGGGAGGTGATGTTCTCAGCTTTGAAGCTCCCACTGGAAGCTCTAGGCCCTCAGCAAGACAGACTTAAGATTCAGACCCAAAGCAAATATTACGCCCTCTCAGCCACTGTCAGATCTCCATCTTCTAAGGAGAGATCATCCCCTCGTCACTCAGCATACAGAAGAGTTGCCTATTTCTAGACTTATCTACTGTTGTTTGCCATTTCATCTTCCTTTGCTCTCTCTTTGAGAAAACCGGTTGAGACAGAGACCAGAGAGCAGAGGGGAACAGAGGGGAGAGGTCACCGACTCTTGCAGGGTGAGCCTCTGTTTTCCGCTGTGTTAAGAGTTGACAACAATCCCCAAGATATAAAACAAGCCTCCAACATGGAAAGTCCACATACATATGGCTGAGGACCAGGGCATTGCAGCGGAGTGGTGCTGTCAGGAGTTTCCTCAGACCAACACACAACACAAGCTCAGACAGAATACAGGAAGAACCTACGTAACGTGTTAACGAAGGAGGGCCCATCCTTTCCTGTCTGCATGTGTGCCCGCCAACCTCCTCCACAACAGTGTAGGCAACGAATTAACAAGGGACACAATTGGATTTATTGTACATGTGAGTCACAAGTTTACCCAATCATGTGGCTCATTAGGACTAGTGTATTACAGTGGGAATTGACTGCAAGGGAATGGGAGGGAGTGGCAGGAGTGGAGAATGTAGGGTAAGAGGGGAGAAAAAAGCTCAACTCAATGAGAGAATTCCTCACTGCATACCTGGGTCAGTGGGTAATGCAATTCAAGCGACAATCAGAGACTGAGAGATTGAGAAATCAACTCAGGGAGGGTCAAGAGGCAGACAGCTGTTAGGCTGTGTTATGGTATGATGTAAGAGGTGGGACTGCTGAACAGTAGAATGACATTCACAAATCTTTATTGTGCATGTACACATGAAAACACGGACGCAAGCATGCAACAACTCTGATAAGAGACTGACATTGAGATCTGTCTCCCAAAGGCTTTCTAAAATCTTCGGAGATTCTCATGACCCAAGGAGACTTTGCTAATGCCAGCAAAATAATTGCTGTCATGGAGAAATAATTTGGATGTTGGAATTCTTATGACTTCCTGGCATTCAAATAACTAGGACACAGACCATGGAGAAGCTCAGACAAAAAGCACATAATCTAAATCAAATGCTTCTGGTTTGTTTGGACCAAATCTCTTCAGACAGACATGTGGTATCTTAGCACAGACTGGGCTTCATTCATGTGCTAGCTAACATTTCTCTTCTCGCTCTTTTATTTCTTTCGTGGCTTGTGGTTTGACAAACCCCCTTCTGCCTATTTTTTTGTGAGGTCATTGACATGCAGCATCAGGCTCGATGGCAAGCCCAAAGAGACTCGGTGACTGACATCTGGGCTTTGGCCTGTGCCATAGCCTCAGTAAAGAGTGGGAAGCTTGGCACCCAGTGGACTGTGCCACATACACCCTCCCCCCTTTCCCTGCTGAGGACAAAAGACCAGAGCAGGGCCTGTCACTCAAGCTCTCAAGATAGTCTCTTGTCCATTCACTAGCGTTATTCTGCCTCCATTACCCCCAGCTTCTCCACCACCCATTGCCATTCTAACATTGTTCCAGACAAATAAAGAAGCTGGGAGGGAGGCGCAGGGGGTTTGGGAGAAGAATTCCACAGGGCTGGGGCTCACTGCATGGTGCCATGTACAAAGTAGTCCCTCGCTATCACTTTCAATGGATGCCAAATTCAATACAAATCTTCACTGAGACCAGTAGAGAATATAAAAGGGGACCGCTGGGGGGATTTGGACCATACAAAATTCAAAGCGATTAAGATGTGCAATCATCCTGCGTCACCTGACCTTTGTTTTTGTTCAGTGAGACAAAAAGGGGAGAATGCATTCCAATGGGCTGAATGTCGTCAACATGCTGGCCCAAGTAACAGCCGTGGAAAAAACACTAGTCTTGTGCTATTCAATTTATCATTCCCCTCCACGACACATACATTCGATGAAAGCACTCTCTCAGTACCACTGCTCCTGCCTCACGGCGGCCATCCAAAAAGGATACTCTGAAGTTAAGAAAAGCAGAACTGATGCCAAGGTTCAAGTCTTTATAATTTGGATTCTCACTGGTGCCCTGCCCTTTCCATGGCCCCCTGTGGCTCTGGCCTGATCTGGGACTACCTCTCTAAAAATGACCAGCGTCTGCCTCAAGTCTATGTTCATTACGACACAATCACATTCCCATACAGAGGCAGAGAGAGACAGCAGTGGGACCTAGAGAGAGCACCAGGCAAAGGACAAAACCATCTCTGGGGACAATGACTGAGACTTGGACTATTTCCTATGGCTGTATTCCCAGTTGATTGATTCCAGCCGAGAACCACAAGAAGAAAAACTCTTTTAGGAACGAACAGTCTCCGCCAAGATAATTATGTGGTGGCGATGCTTTCAGGAAGAGAAGCATTAAAAATGGATCTAAATTAATCTATATGAAGCCAATAAAATAAACCTTACAACGTAGTAAAATGGAGTGCCATGGAGTGAACGGTCTATCCAAGACAACTTAACACACTCCGAAACTCAGTCAGGGTGATCTTCATTACTCTGTGGATTCAGTTCTTCACAGGTGCCAATGCTGTCTCTCTGGTAACAGTGGAGAACAATATCAACCTCCCCGCCCCTCCTCTCTCAGCCAGTGCAGTTTCAAACAGGAACTCCACTGTAAGAGGATTCAAAGGTCACAAGGCGTTCGTCCCAGGCTGCCAAGTCAAAAGTTGCTTTCTTTAGTTACTGGCTGTGTGGATGAATATCCCTCTCAGAAGAGCAGAAGGAGCACGGGCTGCTAAGAGTACGTCCACACTAAGCCATGTGAATTTGAAAACGCCGTTTTTCGGGTTTAGCGTTTTCAAAAAGCTCGCTGTCCACAGTAGACCACCAAAAACACATACCTCCTTCCATGGGCATGCGCAGCTCGGCTGGACCGGCCGGGCGTCTGAGTGGCCGGCTCGCTCACAGCCGGATCAAGTGACAGTCAAGCCGTGAAACGTCACCGTTTTTCGAAAGTCTCCGTTTTCGCCGTCCACACTACAACGGGGGTCTGGCGTTTTCAAATTTATCCAGCGTTTTCGGAAAGCTCCATTTTGGGGGCGTAAAAACGCCGCCCTAGTGTGGACGGGATCATGAGACCTGGGGAATACGGTCTGCCTACAGCAGGCAGAAGAAAGCTGTGAAGCTTGAGAAGCGCTGCCTAGTAACAACCTCTTAACCCCGTTCAGCAGTAAGGCTTTGATCCTTTTGTGTCCTGTCTTGTGCAGTGGGCTGTCTTGTGCAGTGGGCTGTCTTGCGTAATGTAGTGTCTTGTCCTGTGTATTGAGTGTCTTGCACAATTAGGTGGCTATTGTTTTTTATTGTTTATATTATTTCCACATACCAGCACCATTATTTACATTTATAACTGCAATTTTACCCTGTGTTGTAAATGCAGCACAATGCTATAGTCTTGATAGTCTACAGCTCAGAGCAATCCAGCATCTGACGATATGAATTTCATGATGATTTAGCAGACTTTATTCATGGTATAATTGATTCTAAAATGGGCGTCTTGAAGACGGTAAAATGATCTAATCTCTTCTATTCAGTAGAGATTTGTGGAGAGCCAATAGGTAAAATCAAAATGGAGTAAATTCCTCTTAAGCTCACAGAACAATAAGGTGGGGCTGAATGCAAGCATGTTGCTTCCAGGAATGTGAGATGAGTCAAATATTTAAAATCTGACTGAACTGAAGGCATTTTGACAGAACAGAAGAGGGCACAGAGGCCTGAGGGACTCACAGTGTCTCCTATCTTCAGATCAGCACACTTCCTGAGGCCCGGAAGTGGCTGTCCGTCCTGGCAGGTGGCGGTGAAGGAAAGACTGATGTCTTCTGGATGGTCCCACACCGTCAGCTCCACTTTGGAACGGATGTTCTGAGGGAAAGATAAAGACAGAGTTTGTTGGTGTATTATTAGAGAGTTAGTAGTTTATAACTGATCAGCTTTTTTGCATTGCTCAAAATACGATTGGCCAGTTGCCCATGCCGTTAAAAACACATGTCAAAGACTCCTAACAGCAGATCAAATAAACAGAATGTCAAATCCATCAGTGTTGCCAAAGAGGATTTCCAGCGGTTGCCACTCTTTGCACGTAAAATGTTTCCAGTGTCCTGAAACTAGAGCCACATTAACATGCTACCACTCAGCAATTTATATTGGAACCACCTCAAACTGCCTTTTCATGCCTGTTACTCAATCTGTTTCAGTAACAGAGTGGAAAAGAGTGACGTGTGGGGGAATGAACTGCCCTGGTTAGGCAGATTTTTCAGTTACTTTTGCCTTTTCCAATTTTTACCCAAAACCACAGGGCCTGGGTGCAGATCATATGCGTGTGTGTATGTGAGATACCATAGCTGTGCTGCACGCCAGCTTCATTTGAGTCTGTGCAACATGTGCAGACCTAAATGTGTATTCATTCATGCATATTTACTGCTACACATCTGTGACGACGATGAACCAGAATAGTACTGGAAGATAAGCATGCCCTCCCACACACACTCCCAAGTACACACACACACACACACACACACACACACACACACACTTACCCATCGCTGACCCTTAATTCAATCACAGCAAGCAGACAGTTTTTCTGCTCTGGTCAAAATGTATGAAAAAGAGATGGTTACGCAACATAACCTCACGGTGTTTGGCAAAGCCTACACATCTCACAACCCCAGTGTGGTGAATCTAATGTGGCAGCTGGAATGTTAATAAGGTCACGAGTCACAACACTTCATTGTAGCTCAGTCCCACACACTGAACATGTCAACTCTTTGTTTGACACAAGTTGCAGTTACAGAGAATACGATGTCCTCATGTCACGGGCAAAAACAAGTTCTTCCTAAGTGGGGCAAGGAAAAAGCTGGACAGGCAAAACCCACTAAGTTAGGGAAACATTTAGGGGGAAAAATAGACTAAATGCAGAAAAATCTTTGGTTTCAAAGAGCACAGAAAAACAAATTATTTTCTTCCACGCAATGGCAATCCTATGAATGTGAGCCTTCAGCTTAGGAGCCAGACAAAGGCCAGTGTGATAGTGATTCATGTGATGATGGAGAGCAGCAATATCAGTAAGATGAGTGAAAGATTAGAGTATTATGTCTTATGAGTATTATGAGTGTCCATGACACTCAACTTTAATTAGGAGTCCAAACTCAGCCCAACAATGGGAAACAAGAAAGGTTTGTATTACTATATAAAGACTTTACTTAAAAGATTACTTTCAAGGCTCGGCATTTTACAAACAGGCTTTTATAGAATTTGTTTTATTTTATATTATTATCTTTCATTCACATCTGGCTCTTTTATTGTTTACCTTATTGTATTAAAGCACTTTGTAACACTGAAATACATACGCTAAATAAACACTAGATATTTTAGTAGACAGTAGAAATGAAGAATAGCTGTATTTCAGAGCTAATATTCCCTCAAATAAATACTTCAAAAAAATGACATCTATTTTTTTCAGAAAGCTGAGAGAAATATGTCAAATTCAAAAAATGTCAATTCTAAAATATATATTTCTGAATCTTCTGTTAAAGAATGAAACAAATCTGTGAAAATAAATAGGAAACATTAAAACCTGCTGCACAATGTGTGTTTGGTTTGGCCCTCCAGGACTGACTTTTGGATTCGTTTATATTACATGCAATACCACCACCACCCCACCAGAACGACTAGATAGCTACCCTAACCCTGCTGGAATCCATTTCCTGTTTGACATGGAGCAGCAGAGGACTGAATTGGGCCCATAAACCCGGTCCTTTACCATACTGATACAGTGGAGTTGGAGCAGTGAAAGGATGGCCTATCTCAGCTTTAAACCCTGCTTAATAGCCATCCCATCACCAGGACCTTCATTAAACTTCCATCTCACCTCTAGACGCAAAGGTTGAGGTAAATATGTCCCCACCAATAGAGAAGGCAAACAAAGAATGGCAAGGACTTATTTTTTTCATTCATTCATGACCATGGCATTCGTGATCTTGGAAGGTCAGCAGGCTAGCTAACAAGCTAATCTAGAAAGCTACAAGGCCAGTATGGCTAGTTTGAACATGGAAGGTCAGCTAGGCTAACTAGCTAGGCTAACTCCTCTCTTACCCCTTGTCTTTATCACTGGGCTTCAGTCTAATATTACTTTACCAGACTGAGGTTTAACTCAACCATTATTTCTACCTCCAAAGCAGCTCTGCCTCCACGAAATGTCGGTAGAATTAAAACTCCAATCTGCCACAAAATATAAACAACCCTCCCCCACCCTGGGGAGTGCAGGATGTGTGAAGTCACTGACACACACACACACACACACACACTCTTTACTTACATTGTAGGCATTGACAATCAGTTGAATAATATTCTTTGAGTCCTGGTCCAGGATTTCTACTGTAGTTCCAGGTATCAGCGCAGTAAAATTCTTCATAAAGACAACAACAGATAGCATTAGTTCATATTAAAATATATAGGAAAAGGAAAAGGAAGAGCATTTGATCTTTAAACTGCTATGATAAAAAGCTGTATGGCAAAATAAAAAGTACCTTGTAAATGACGTAGAGCCGTTTGGTCACTGCAAAGATGAGATAGATGTTATTTTCTGCCAATTTCTCCCCCAGCAGAGCCAGAGAGGGATAGTCCTGGAGAGAGAAAGAGAGAGAGGGGGGTGGGAGGTGGAGGGAGGCATTTCACATTAATAAAGCTCCCAACTCCCTGTCAGGAAGTTAGTGAAAGGAAGTCATTGCTCTTCAGATCCCAGTATTTACATTAGACTCCTTGCTCATGTTTTTGTTTTCTGAATGTTTTTTTAACACCAAGAGGAAAGGCTAAAAATGAAAGTGGTTTCTTCTCTTTTTTCCAATTTCAGAATTTAACATTGGCAGTTATTGCCACTCGATGCAATTCAATCCACATTGGGATTTTCATTTGAAACCGACCATGACAAATACTGTTATTTGTTAGCAGTCCAACAATGTCACAAACAACGGCAGCAAGACACATTGTGCTCCACAAGCTGAGGGAAACCAGCTCAACTTGTTTAGGCATCACAGGGCACAACTATAAACCAAGCAGGTATTCAAGTTAAATGAATTTCTCTACTGTAGCTCTTATATGATACAACACGGCCATACTATTGTAGGGAATGCAACTCAAAAAGAGTCTGTGGATTAGTGTTTGGAAATTATGTTGTGATTTTAGGGGAAAATATTAGAGGAAAAAACTTATCTTATCTATTTTGACTTTACAAGGGACTACGGTTCAATCCTGCACTGGCCCTTTGGCTTCATCACATTGTATGTATTATTATGCATGAAAGGCTCTCTTTGTGCAATTCTGTCTGATAAAAAAACTCAAGATTTTGAAGAACAGATCAGCTCCACAGGTGGTAGCCTAATGATTAGAGAAGCAAGATTGTGGCCTTAAGGTCGCTGGTTTGAATCTACAGACCACCTGAGGAAATCTGAGCCAGCAATGTCAACAAGAAACACGCTGACCATCTTAAACACACTTACCATGGATGTGCTCTGGAGCAAAGCACTTACAAGTCAACAGAGCTATTGTCTGGTTTTACTGGGCCCAGGTGTGTATGTATGCAACCCTCCCTCCCTCTGCAACTAACAGCATAGGCTGTTGCCTTTTAACAAGAACATGTTCTTAGTTAGCCTGGTTAAATAAGGATTAGGAAATTGGCTCGTTTCACTTTAACTTAAGTCACTCAAGTCTTTCTAACCTAATCAAGAAATAGAGTCAGAAATCCTCAAAGGCTATGAAAACTTAGCCCTTGTCATCAAAGGGAGCAACATATCAGCTATGTCTTTAAGTCATCACTCAAAGCAAACAACTGCAGATCCAAAGTCAATTCCTGAGCTTCCATAGGGAAAAGTACCTCAAGCTTATTGAACAATACCAATATGGCATAGCAGACATGTGTATTGAAAAAGAGCCACACAGTGAAATACATGTTTTAGGTTTTTCTGTGGCTGCAGGGTAAAGTAGCTAGTATAAATTTCATGTAGGACTGTTGCATTGAGCCGATCACCAGGATCGGCAGCTTGTATCTCCCTTCTTACCATCTTAGTGGAAGCGCTGTACTCGTTCTTGTCATTGAGGTGGCACTGTCCGTCATGGGGCTGGACCAGGCCCCCGAGTTTGCCATCCAGGGCCAGGTGAGGCACGTCGTCTGTGGTGAACACCAGCAGGTGGAAGGCCTCCTTCCTCCAGCCTATCCTCTCCTGTTAGGGCGATACAGTGGGTTAGCACATGACTTTTGGGATCCCTGACTTTTTATTACAAACCTCCTGTAGTGGGCAGGAAGTTAAGAATACAACCTTGCTGCTATTGTTTTGGTGTAGGTATTTGCAGTACACTGAAGACATACATGGAATATCATCTGAAAAGTCACTTAAGCCAATATCTGTGTGACAAGTAATACTGCAAGACTATGAAACAACAAGCATGCAGCAAAAAAGCAGCTTAAATAAAAGAGCTTTCATGAAGACATCCCTACAACAGATAAATATAATAATCCACCAATATATTAAACTACTAGATAGATTTATATTCTGGGTTCTATAGGCAATCATAAGTTCATTCAAAACCCATTCCACATCGATTATCCCTTTCCACAAGCTTGAGAAGCACTGATCCAAACAAGCAGACAAAAACTAGAGTGTAACAGCAGCCAGAGCTTTCTCTAGCAGGCCAGGCTATTATCAATGGGAGTCAGAGGCAGACAATAGGCAGCGGCAGAGTGAGCATTAGACAGAGTGCTGACTAATGGCATGGCGCTAAACAAACATAACCTTTCAACCAGTGACAAAGGCAGCCATTTCTAATTCCTTTGTCCATTATATGCCAGTTACAGTACATAGAAGACTGTGGGCTGGCTTGCCTACCATGCAGAGCCATCTTTGAAGAGCTCTAGTAATGATTGTATTATTCAGCCTTGGCAGTACAGAAAATATGTTGCGTAAGGAGGTTTAATGTTATATCTAGGCCTGCCAAAGAACGACCATTTGCTGTTGTTGAGGGTATTAGAGGAAAACAAGGAAGTGGTGCTCAAACTGGATGTGTATGAAGCTGATGTTACTAATCCCATACAACATTATCACATTATCACAGTGTCTGCTTATAGCATTAGGGATCTGTGCTAGCAGAGCTATTGTTTAATAAAGCAAAAGTAGCTAAGCCTTCCATTTTGCCTCCCTACAAATAAATAATTACACGTTAGACACGACGGTGACTATTTACATCATCCTGAAATCATCTTCACATGGAATAAGAATAGCCTACATCAATCAAGCCATCGGACCGCCCCAGCCCAGCCTCCTAACCAGCGAGTGGTTCCAATGGTGCAGTTCCAGTTAATTACAAGGCAGGAGCTACTTGCAGAGAGTCATTCTCTTCCTGTAGAAAACAATTAAACTGGGAGAGGAAAACAAAGATAAGACTGGACCTGCTAGTGACTCGTCCTCATGTTTTACCAGCTGCCCCAGACTGCACTTCCTGTCTATCCCCCCTGGTGCTTTTAATTAACAAGCCAATAGGCCAGGCGGTCATCACGGGTGCATGTCAGTAGTCTAACGGTGGCTTCCTCTCTGTCTAACCTAAATATATAGTGGTCTCAAACTACAGTCAGAATTTATGAGAGCTCAACGAACCTCAATAGTTAGAATAGCCAAATGAGTAGTTAAGTCACAGAGCTGAGATGCAATCTGCTTCACTGACAGCTCACCTTACAAACAGCAGCCTGCAGGATGGCGTCAAATCCGCCCTCTGGTGCGTCCCGGTTACGAGATACCATCTGCTTCTGCACCTCCTCGTTGAAACGGTCCACCTTGCCGGTCAGCGGGAGGAGGTGGCGGAAACCGAAGGAGGGAACACAGTTGGGGAACAGCTTGTATCTGGGGAGAGTGGCAGATATGTAGAGATCCAGTCAGACATGTGTTCACAATCACATCAGGGCAATATCCAAAGCAGCAAAAAGCTCTGGCCTCAAATTGTTTTTTCTATTGTTTTTAATCCGTATTTATATCTGTTGTTGCTCTGTGAAGCACCTTGGAGCAAACCCATTTTGAACAAAACATGCTCTATAAATAAAGTTGACTTGATATGTACGTTAGATTTGTGGTTACAATGACGTATAACCATCTGAAACATCTGCAACAATCTTAGAAGTGGGGTGAGCAATATGGGGTGAGCAATGGCAGAGGTGAGCTGGGGAGCGTAAGTGTCCACGTCATCTGTTCCTTTAATATTTCCCTGCCATGCTGCAGAGTCTGTGACTGACACACAAATGCACACACACAACCCAGGCCATAACCTAGTTGGGAAGTGATGCGCGACAGCAGGCAGTAAGTTAGTGCAGAGTAATCTCACCTCCAGGGCAAATATGGCGTGCGGCTGCTTTTCACCCTCTATCTATTCTGTTTCCTTTCAGCTCGCCCTCATCAGCAGCCCTGAGCATCAACAACACGGTGTGGGTGGAGAGTGGCCATTTTGAAGAAATACTTCTTCACTTACCAAATATGAAAAATAACGAACCGTGCATTCTTGCAGCTGTAGACGATCTCACCATACATCATTAATGAAAGGTCAAAAATAGAACGTGTGGGCTTGGAATAAATTCTTGATACAGGATTTCCCTTTCATGTATTGTGGGCCCATTTAAGTCTCAAGCACAACCTCATGTTCAGTCTCACATAAAATCAGCTTTTTAGCAGTAGTGCTACAATATTTCCACTAATCCTGTACTTGACTTACACAACCACAACATCAATCCATCCATCAGAATTTTAAACCAAAAGCATCCAAAGCACAATGCCTGTAAATCTTGCCCACCCATTGCATGGATTCTCCTGGTACTTGGGTGCCGTGTAGGAGAAGGGGGACATGTTCTTGTCCACAAAGGAGCCAAAGCCCAGGCGGAAGTTGCTGGTGAGCTTGCGCATCTCCTGGGCCAGCTTGGTGCCCAGGTTGCGGATGGTGTCCAGGTCATCTTTCATGGAAAGAGAGAGGTCCATGAGGTAGTAGAGGTCCACTGGGTAGTCCTCCACCTGCCGCACTTGCACCTCAAACCACGTCTGGTCACCTGGATGGGTGGGTGGAAAGAAACAGTATAAGTAGACTGTACACTTTATCACGGTGACTCTCAGCAGCCCTGAGCTTTTAGGTCCAATGGGTTCACATAATACTTGAATGATTACATACCTGGTCGCAGGCTGAGAGAGATCTTCTGAGGCATAATCTGGATGACGTCGTACTGGGTCAGCCCGGACCCTTTTGAACTCAGGGGTTGATTCTGCAGGACTGAGATGCTACTGCTGGGAGACTCGATGAACCGGTCCTCGCAGCCCCTCTTCTGCAGGTTTTGACTGAAATCACACCGCGACGTCAGCGTCCGCCCCCTCCCAAAATCCTGTAGGGTTGAAACCCACAAACCTTTCATCGCTGATCACTGTGGCTTACTAAGAAATGATGAAGGGTTAAGTTAACATGTGTTCACTTCTCATTGCAATGGACCTGCATGCAGAGGGTATTCTCACTGTGCACCATGCTCGGGCTAAAGCATCTCTCATTTGAATTGAGCCGATCATACACTCAGCATGCTTCCCTACCGCCATGCAACACTGTACCCATCTCTCTAAACAGTAATGTGGCAGGTGAGCAGCTACCTCTTGCGCGCACCAGGCACAACTGGGGTGGATGAGGAGGCACTCTTCACAGGATGTAGCGCTGCCACTCATACACACGTTGAGACCTGAAGAGTGGATGGGAAAGCTCAAAGTTCAGCAATGAGAACAGCACTGACAGGACCCTAATGACAAACAAGATTACTACAATCCTCCTATAGGGACTTACAGTGTGCCTGTGGTACCCAATACTGAGTTAACAGTGAGTTTTTGATACTTACTCCTAGTATCACTATAATATCCCAATATTATAAAGATAGTTTTTCTGTGAGGTGTGTATAGTATCCTAAAATGTATTACAGGATACTGGGGAATTTGAATGCGCGAGACTGTAAATTAAAAAACACACAGCGCAAACTCTGCAGGTCTATAAAACACCATAAAATACAAAGAAGGGACCAAATGCTGTCTGGTCCCCCTCGCCTCCATGTGGCTTCGTGGTTGGTGACTCCTGCAACAACAACTGGGTGAATGCTGATGCTCTGGAGCGTGTGTGCACAATCAAAAACACATTGGTTCACTTATTAGTTATTACTGTGCTGCAAAAATAGACTTAGCAGATTCTATAAAGTATGTGTATCCGACCTCGAACACTGGGCATCAATATTTCCAGAAGCACGCAGCACAGAGCAGCTCGCCACATCCACGTCCCCGGGGTCCACATGATGGCACTTGTGCTTATTATTAAATTTAATGGGGATTTTTTTTTTTTAGGTTTCCTTGAAGTTGGCACAGTTGTTTTCAGTTTTCTGCCCGGTCCCTCATCGGATTCAGTCCTCTCCGTTGGTGCAAAACACAGGAGTGAAGCGCACTTTGACCATTTCACCTCCACCAAAAGCGCTTACGTACTTACTCGGGTCTCATGATAAAGGATCCATGCAAACAGACAGACTGCTTTCCATTCTTACTAAGTATCCCAGTCACAGTCCAGTTTATTGCCTTGTTGAAGTGAAGTCAACTGAGTCCCGCTGTTTGGACGCCTCTGCAGCCTTCCACGTCCCAACCGGTTCACCCATAGCTGACACCAGTCTAGTTCCTCAGTTTAAGATCATTTTCTGGCATGGTACGTTCAGATGCGCCAAAATATGAATTTGAAAAGTAAAAGTCAACAAATGCCGACAACTCCGAGCCAGCGAGTGGTGTTGGTTCTCAAGTTTGTGTTGCTCGGTTTCTCCGGTTCGCGTCCCACTTAGAGTCTCCGCCTATTCCCCACTAGGGGGGAAAGGGACTGCCATTAACCCTTTCGCTGCTTCAAGTTGACTGAAGTTGACTGCTGACAGGCATACAGCCAAGCAATGACCCCTAAATCAGGTTGTATCCAAAGTGGGGTCCGGGAACGACCAGGGGTCCCTGGGGGATCCCAACCAAAACGAGGCCTAGTTTAATTCCACTGTTTGAGATTACAGTGACTGGAGGCTGGCACAGGGAGAGTGGGGAAGGATGGCTGATTTAATCACAGGTTCTCTCCCCACCTACAGGACAGTTCATGTATGCAATTATAAACCAAATCATGAAATCAAAGTTTCTGCTCCTCAGGACACAATCTGATCATATGAGGGTCTTCGTGTGTATCTGGGGGTCCCTGACATGAAATGGTTTGGGAACCTCTGAGTTAAACAAAACTTTCACACTCATTGTGGTGCAGGTTGATTGACAAAGCCATCTTTGAAGTCATCACAAAGCATCAATGCTTGTTTGTTGTGACCTTGGATATCCCAGGCGTTATGGTTCAGAGGGGAGTCATCACCACCTAGCGGAGATCACAAGACAAACATGAAAGCTCCTGCTCATACATGAACCATGCTTCTGTACTGGCAGCACATACTGTAATTTAACAGTCTTAAGCTCCCTCTGCCAGCCTAGCGGGTGGTCTATTTATAGTAACATACCCTGAGCAGAGCTGCCAATCCAATTAGGACTTTGTTGGTCAGTGAAAAAGACTGAGAAGCACTGGGAAGGCCCACAGTAAGCATACTAAAAAGGTGACAAAAACAGATTTCTGCCAAGTAAATCCTTTTTTATTTACAGAGGATAGAAACAAATCAAACTGCTGCATAGCCAACTGACAAACATATACTGTAGATGTATAAATACAGGCTTGATTAATGCAACCTAAAGAACACCTACACACATCTACACAGTTACTAAGAGAAAACTAACAGACCCAAACCAGATAGAAAATAATTTAAGCACCAGCAAAAGACACTAAATAAAAACCGTAAGATCTTTAAACATAGAAAAATCATTGATCTTACCTAACAATCAGGAGCAAATTGCTAAACATAGTAACACTAAGAAACATGCAATGTTTCTGCAACAAATTTGCCCAAGTAACTTATTAACAACTTTTTCTTAGCACACAGCCACATAAAGTACTTCTCAACTTGAGGGGCTTTGATGCTATTCTGACAATTAACTTGAACAATTCAATGCGTACAACAAAACGTTGCTAACGTCTAAAATGGCCTCCTCGTGACAGTGTGGTGCTTGTCGGCCTCGTCAGTAGCTCGGACGTCATCTCCACAATGGCTCTGAGGGGCAAGCCGCTGAGGATGCCGTGGTGCTTAGCCCTCAGCTCCAGCAGAGCGTCCATGATCGTCTGCCTCCCGACCTCTGGGTGGCGCTGTGTCAGCTGTGCCATCAGAGTATCGAAGCTGCCCATGGTGGCGTAGTGTTGGGGCACGCAGGTTCCTTTTGACGTGGGCGAGATGCAAACCAGCTTCCGCTTCTCCAGGCTGGAGAGGAGCAGCTGCTGGGGCATCAACTGCAGAGTAGACACAAGACAGACAGATCTGTCTAGATGATGAATGAGATTAATCCACCCCATTTAAGTCTACCCTCATTCTCAGTCTACCCACCTCCGTCTTTGTCAAAAATAATTTACCAACCTTTTAAGGCTAACATGAATGTTTAGGACCCAAATTCATTGTTTACATACAATGCTACCCTCTCCACGGTGTACTTTACTGGAAGAATATTGTGGGAATAACAGCAGAATCAATTCTACATAGTTGAATTGAAATAAGAGCACGCTGGCATTTGAATGCACGCTGTATTAAAAATTGGAGGCCAATGATTCATAAAGATCTTTAATTATCTATGAGGTATATACACATGAAATTGACAGATTTTAATGCAGTTTGGAGTAGCACTCTCTCCATACAAGAAAATACCATGCATCATGTATAGTTGGATGGATATTTCATTGTGGAGCATATTCTTACCTTTACTGCAGGGTTGCTGGAGTTGGTCTTGGCGGTTTGGGGGTTTGGGGCATCTCCTGAGGACACAGGCCTCTTGGTGGAGGAAGAGGCCTGGCCCTGGCTCCCAGCACTGGGTCTGTTGATGTGCTCCACATGTAAATCATGGCCCTGCATGCTGCAGCCATTCAGCTCTCTCGCTGCAGCTTCAGCAGACTGGGGGCCACTTACTGTCACTATGGCAACTCTGAAGAACACAACCGGCAAGATAATTTTAACACTGACATTTATGTGCCGAGTTTGAGAAGGGACCTGCTTGTTGTGACATCACTTTTATTCACTAGTGCAACGAGTGTACAAGGAATTTGATTGGTTAATTTGTGCTGACACATAAAGACAGTTCCACAATCAAGGTTTGACACACTAGGTGCTGGAAACGAAACATAAGAGGAGGTCATATACAGAACAGTCCAAGCCAAAAAAACTTTTGCAGAGCAGCAGCATTGGCATAACACATGCAACTAGCAGAAATACAGGCCGATTGAGTGAGAGAAAGTGGTGTAGTAACAAACTGAGTGTGTTAGAATGGATCTCAGTGCAGTCTGGACATTGCATGGTATAACATGCAGAAAATGGAGCAGTGACTCACCTCAGATCATTACTGAAAGTGGAGATGCTGACTTCAGAGGCATGGTACTTCTCAAACCACAGCAGCATATCATCCTGAGAAGACAGATTTGTATTTAATGCCTGCATTGCCCTCTGGTGGCTAGAAATGGTACATACATTGCATAGAGGTTGAACGTTCAACATTCCAAAGCAAAAAAATATATATTTTTAGTCTTACATGACTACTGTAATGCATGAAGAGACAATATTGAACAATCTTTCTCAAGAACACTGCAAGTGAAATATGAATGCCACTTGAGTACTGAGAGGTTTGGAGCTGACATTTAAGGGTTCATACTCACCTCTGTCACATTACTGGGCAGGTCAGTAACACGGAGGAATGAGCTCCTAGCCTTCTCCGGCTCGCTGGCTGATTCTGTGGTGACATAAAATTCCCCGCTCAGGAGCCAATCCAAAATGACTTCACGCTATGTATATTTGCAGTTGCAATTCACATCCACTGAGTGTTTACCATCTTTCTTCTCTTTTGCCATCACTGATGAGGCCTCTCCCATCTCAGCAGCCAATGGATCCAGGTTCTCCTCAGCATCGTACCACACCTCACTTGAGTTGCATGCATCATTGCATGCAACTGCTGCCAACATGTAATCAAAAAAGCTTCAATGAAATTAACCACTTCTGGGTTGACTGTCTGGGTGCAAAGCTAGTACCATTCTGTTGGGGGAGGAGAGAGACAGCTTTCCGTGCTTTGCTGCTGCCAACCTTGGGCTGGGGAGCTGGACCTTTCCTCTGCTGACCCTCCTGGGAAATAGATAACCCATCATTGGCCCTGTGCAAACTAATGAAGCCTAAAAGGTATGTTCGATTAGCAGCATCAACAAAGCAACTATCAGCTACACACGGATTACAGAGCTTCAGTTTTAACAGTACTCCTTTGATGTCTGGCCCGGACAGCTCAGTCGGTAGAGCATGAGACTCTCAGTCTCAGGGTTGTGGGTTCGATCCCCACATAGTGTGTTAGCTATCATCCATGTAAGTCGCTTTGGATAAAAGCGTCTGCTAAATGACTGTAATGTAAAAATGTAATGTTCAGTATATATAGAAAAAGACAATTAAGTGAACATTGTAAAACATACCTGGGAGCCTTTCCCATTTGGACCATGAAGGCCCCCATTTCCACCACCTACTCTATTATTCGGTCTCTGTGGCTGCTGGGAGCTCCTGTCACACACACAAGTGACAGGACAACACACAGCATTACAGTAGCCTGAGAGTCAATAGTCTGTGTGAGACAGGCGGTGACGTTGCATTAACACATAGGCATGTTTTAACTGAAGATGTACTGGATGTGCAATCATACCTTGCTGGAACGGTTCCCAACACATCACCAATGATCTAGACAAGGACAACATGAGAGTACATCACTCATCACCAGACATAGGTATTTCGATATTATTGGTCTAGCAGTCTGACCTGTTCAGGGATGTAGTGGGTCTCAGTGGTCATCTTTTGGGAGTCTACAGACAGAGGTGTGAGCTGGTCCAGAGGCACCCCTGCCAGGATCTTATCCCTTGTCTCATTATAGTCAGTGTCCAGCTTTTGCAGGACACTCACAATGTTTGCAGGAGGGCCCTCTGATCTGCAGAGAGAAGGGAGTGATAAAAACTAAAAAAAACAGTGGTGCAGCAGTCATACCAACTATCTTCCTTTTGCATTGCCACCTGGATGATGTATTACATTAGGACTCAAGAACAATTTTGATACTGAAAGAACAGCAACAGAGGCAAAATATGACCGATATTGATTGCTGCCCCCTTGCATTAGGGTGAGTTGGTCTCCCTCAGCAGAGCTATAGTAGTGTCTCCAGCAGTGCTGCCTGCACATGCTGTATTGCAGGGCTAGGAGGCGCAGCTCTGCTTGCTGGGCACGCTGAACACAGTCACAACCCCCCTCAGCACCACAATCCTTTCTCGCTGTGCCACCCGAACTGGAATAAAAATCAAGGGTAGGGTTAGTCCTACAACTGAGCAAGTGTACATGTTTGAGAACAAAAACAATGGCAAGTTTACAAATAGACACATTTAGTATACAAGTGTTTTGATTTGATAGAGCACCTTGTCATTTTCTCTTTCCGTTCTTTCCGTCCCTCTTGGGCAAACTTGAGTTTCATGAATTCCTGAAATGTTAAATAGAAGCAGTTAACATACTGCTGGAGCTATTATCAATACAGCTCTTTTCTTTCTACCTTACCTCAGCTAGATAGTCCAGATCTGCCATATGGACCTCAGTAATGACATGTTTGTCAGTTCTGGCTGGACCCTCGGTTTGGGTGGCAGCTGAGGTGCATAGTGCCAGGCTCTGCTCAGTGCCAACTAAAACGTCACAGGTAGTAGCGCGGGGCAAAGGGGAAGTGGACTTTTCTGCAGTGGTCTGTTTGACTGCAGTCATCTTGAAAGGAGATGGATCGCCCTCTAGGGTCTCACAGTTGGCTTCCAGTGCTTTACTACTCGTGGTAACGGGAGCAGGATGAATCCCACTGACATATGGTTCTAGCCTTTCACTGGACCTACATGTAATGCTCTTATCATCCTCCATGATGCTGTGGAAGTTTTCATTCTGCTCCTCACACCTTGAGCTAGCCTCCTCCCCACTGGTCATGTAAGCAGAGCAGCCGTCCTCGCTGTCGTTCCAGTCAGTTTGATAGAACCGGTAATCATAACAGCCATCCTCTGTGCCCTCAGCTGGGCCAGGGGGAGTCTCCCCAGTGCTCAGCAGCTCTGAACTTCCCTTGGTGGCCAGCAGGGAGTCGTCATGCTCTGGCTCCCCTGACTGGATAATGCTTGTGTCACAGCACTCTGTACAATCCATTTGGATACTGTCAAGACTGTAGTACTCAGGAGGAGTCCCCTGGTCGATGGCTGGGCATTTTGAACTGTAACATAAAAATGAAATATATATGAAATCATTTCACACATAAGGTGAAACCCAAGATTTAAAGTGTTTCATTTTGGTGAAACATAAAATGGCTTTTAGTTCTTCTGAAAACCCAGATTAAGAGCCAATTACCCAGAAATCTGAGCACTGAATTGAACCTCCACATGGACATGAGAGAGTTGTGATATCGGTGGCAAACTATTTATGAATATGTAGGCATGTATGCTAGAAAGGTAAATGATCATTTTCAGACAACAGATGCACATCTAATATGAAAGTTGGGGTCAAACTGCAAGAATTAGACAAATTACATGTAAACCACAAGCTGCATACTCACTGTAACTGACTGGTTTCATCATAAGAGTAACCACTCTGGCCTTGAATCGCTGAAGACTGGCTTACTAACTTGGGCTTCCTCCCCTGTCTGTGTCTCTCTAGCTCCATGTCCAGAGAGAAGCTAGCCTGGGCTGATGGGTGCTTGTATACAGACATCCTGCTACTACCACTGTCCTTCTGCCATGACGGTCCTTCTTCCATCAGCTGGGACAGCAGCGGGCCCTTCAAATCAAAATCTGGGCTTACTCGTCTTTTTACCGAAACGGGAACTGTACATTTATAACTTATGACCTTCTGAGGACTGGATAGTTAATTGTATAGCATATAAATAATCGGTAAGTTGAAGACCTTCGATTTGTGTCTCTCCAGATGGCTTGGTTCCTCTGTAACGTGGCTGCTGTTGTAGGCTGTCTGGAAGCTGTCCTGCAGGTTAACTAGCTGCTTGGTAAGGCACTGGTCTTCTTCTGGCTGTGCTTGCGTTCCCTGACATTTTGCTCCATCCTTGCTGTTGCCGTCCCCATAGCAGATATAAGAACATAAGTTCTGCCTCACATGGTCGGGAAGAAAATTCAAGTCTAGGTCTTCATCTGTAAGGGGCAGTTTTTGTAAGACAGGTAAGGAAACAGAAATAATATGTTGCAGCTATTCTAGTATTAAAGGTACGTCTTTGTATACTGAGTGACTATAACAAATCCCGGTTGAGAAGAGTTTTGCTTTATATACAGCGTTGTAAAAATTAGCAAAATAAGTGAAATGTAATTCGAGTACTTCTTCAGTAATGTCATTTTCAAAGAATAATGAGCATCAACTGCAGAGTATGAGGTTTTCTAATACGTGTTACAACGTCGGCATTTCTTTGCTCCCGATGGACAGCTGATTCCACAAGTAACACAAAAAACCACTCCATAAAATGTAGGCCTTCTGGATCTGAGAACAAAATGTCAACTGTCAAATTAAAAAGTCTTAAATGAGTTTATATTATGTGTTATTTCAATTCACTGCATTTACTGTGACACATACTTGTCTAAGCTGGATGAAATTATCGGCTGGGGATGAATGTTGCCTCCAACGTTGTCTGCATTGGTCGTAAAAGAGTTACTCATCGACTCTAAATTATGAACAAAACTATTAATAAAAGGTTAAAGTAGTTTAACAGACTCACACTTGATATAAACATGTTGCCTGGACATTTCTAGGGCAGGATGTCTTTGAAGAAATTGGTGAAACCCCCCTCCATCTAAGAGACAAGAAACCAGTCATTTGAATTTGGCAAATCTATTGACATAAATACACAAAACACATGACTGATTCGCTGACAAATCGATAAGGCCTACTCTTTCATTTGGCATACATCTGAACCATCATACATCAAGAACCGCTTACTTCCATGAAATTTTTACTTTCAGAATTTGTTTGCCTGTTATTCCTCTTACATGAAAAACCCCCCACTGTGGCGGACAGCAGCAAGCAGGGAGAACCAATTCTAGAAGTTTAAATTTTATGGAAATAATGTGCTGCTTGTTGAATCACTTGTATGCCAGATTTTCCAGCGGGTCTTGGCGATATGTAAGACAGGGGCTCTCAACCAAACCTCTGCAGGTTTTCATTCCAGCCAAGCACTTCAGCAGCTGATTTCACTGATCAGTTTTCCCTCTGTGGCTGGAGTTGTGCTAATCATTGAAAACAGCTGGTATAGTGTTTGACTTGAATGGAAACCTGCAGAGGCACATGGTTGAGAACTAATCTTCTAAGTCATGTTATATGAGGTTGCTGATAAACAAGGCAACATGGAATTTGGCATCTCTCCATACAAGAGAGAACAAAAAGGTACTGGGGCCAGCATGGCTCTTAAAAATCTATACAGGTTTGCATTGTCAACTAGATACTCGTCATCTTGATGAGATCCAGACATGATTATGGTCTACACTGACTCCTGTGGCCTCATTGTAAGCTACCTTGTATGAGCTTCCGGTCCTCCGGAGGCAACGAGAGATACCAGCCCAGCAGTTTTGGGTCAGTTAACTCAAGCATGCAGGAAGCTTTCACCAAATCAAACACAGACCTGTGAAGTGCAGAATAATACCTCTACTTTACTTTGTCAACAAGTCGATGCTGGTTATCCACAGTTATTAAGTTAATAAGAACATGCATTGAAGCTGTAACGTTATACCTGTCCAGAAAGAATTTCCTGCGGTCTTCTGTTGAGGAGACTATAGTGAGATGAATGATTGCAAACTTGTTCCAGGGTATTACTAATCTATAGGTAATTGAGAAATAAGAGTACAATCCACCCAGGAACATTTCCCACCCTGCGTCCCATAGCTGCAGATTAGATAATATTCCATATGCTATTTCCAGAGCTATCCCAGTGAGTCGACAGACCTCGTTTTGAACTGTACAGTTTCTTTGGGGACTTACTTGGACCTGGCTTTTCAATCATGGGATTGTGAAACAAAAATGGTACCATGTGTACCGAAGTGCACTGAAGTGGGACTGTCCCACAGGCATTATAAGACGAGAGTGCAGACCTATCGACCACCGTCCGCACATCGCGGGGTAAAGGAAAGGGAGACCACATGTTCTGCACATCCGTTACACTAGCCATAAAGTCCACAAATAAGACTCCATTTAAAAACGGACATTAACGCTGCGTCCGTCTATGAGCGGCATACGTTGGGGGGGAAAAATCGTAAAGGCGGACTTGCGTTGGCTACGCGGCGGTCTTAGCTAGCTAGCTGCGTATCCCCCACTAAACCTGCTAATCACTTCAATTAGTATCCTGCAGTGTTGCTAAATTGCAGCCAATCTGGTGGTTTTGATGTAACTCACACTGCCAGGAGGAGGCGCTACAGCACGCAGGTCAGCTACGATGAAGGAGATAATGCCAGAGAGAAGCAGGAGCTGCTAGCTTGCTAACAACTGTGAGAAAAGTAAAAGTAAAAAAAAAAAAAGACAGTTAATGTAGCATTTTTAAACGATCTAAATACAGACATATTTACCTAAAACATTTTTAAATACAACACATGGGAGTAGGTAGAAAATTAAAGTGGGTAAATGGGCCATGAGTGTACAAGATTGTGGAATATAGGTTCAACTTACATTCGTCAAGTTACTTGTATTCAAAAGGCAGAAGTGGAGGAAAAGCAGGGTTGCCAGATCGGAATGAGATTTTTCAGCCCAATCACAACTCAACACCCGCCCAGTCGCGAAAAAAAATCTGCCCAAAGTATTTCATTGCCTGGAAAGTGCGGGAAACTACCATAGTGTATGAATTCATTAACCATTTTTCCTGCAACAAATAACCAAGATATGGCAGTTGCAACTCATGGATATCGATCAAAGAATGAAGTCAGACAGCATCAACAAAACAATTTTCCACAAGCATCCTTGTCTAACAGACACGTCGAAGTTCCAAGGTAAATGGACAACAACAAAAACACAAATGCAACTTAATAATAATAACATAATCTGATGCCACCTAGTGCTAATTCTTGAAAACACCGATTTCCTTCCTTCCTTCCTTCCTTGGAATGCTTCAACTTTCAGCTAAAATGATCAATAGCCTGATTACTTGACAAGCCTGCTGGCTAAACTTGAACAGTATAGTACTTTCACTGATAAAGAACATGCAACTGATCACACTGCTAGTGTCAGGAGTAGGACCACATCATGAGGCCTAATAAACGTCCATCACAAGACCCACGTGCAGATAGCCTAATAGTTAGTAAGGCACTAGACAGTTTATATACTTGCTGGTCTCACAGCTTTTTCTATTTTTCAGTGAGGTGGGTTTTGTTAGTTCATGGATGTTTATAAACCAATCACTCAAAGATGTCTTCACCGCATTTTGAAAATATAAAATGTGTATTTTTTAATACATTTTCCTGAGAGTATTTAAAAATGTATTTATTTACATTTGTTTGACTATTTGTAACTTACAAGATGCATTATCATGCATTTTGCACATCTCTCCACAAGCATTTTCAGACTGTTACATTTCTTTTCTAGGCACTTGTCACAATGTGGGAAAAGGTGCTAATGAGACATTTTAGGGTAGCTGTCACCTTCCTCACCAGACCCTGCCAGCATAGCTGGAGGTCAAATGCTGAACTACGTGACAAGTGCCTGGTGAAGAGAAATAAAATAATTAAGCTCAAAATGAGTGTGTTTACACCATTAAATGATTTAGGATACTTTAAGGACAATTGGTAGTAGCCACAGAAACATCAGCAACCACTAATGCTAAATGAAAGGGAGGGGTTACTGACATGCTATGTAATTCTTCAAATCAACTTAAATCAATCAACAGCACTTTGCTTTATGTTAAAGTAATAATCTGTGACAAGTTCATATAAATAAATGCCCATTTGGTGACCCTCTATCACCGATGAATATAACACAATAGTGACTGAATCTACAGTATATGCAGTTCATGAAAGCTTTTATATTTGGTGTTATGTAGACCTTGTTGATTTATTGGCCTATATTACCACCTTATGGTTAAATACATTGCTTAACAACAAAACAAAACTGGTATTTGAGC
The DNA here is from genome assembly GCA_900323365.1 of Monocentris japonica. Taxonomy (NCBI): domain Eukaryota; kingdom Metazoa; phylum Chordata; class Actinopteri; order Trachichthyiformes; family Monocentridae; genus Monocentris; species Monocentris japonica. The sequence continues at coordinate 16,222 of OOFE01030434.1, read as the reverse complement.
ATTTTCTTGAATTGCTAAGATATACTGGTCCTCTGTCATGTTGATGTAGGAAAATGATTCATCCACAGGAGGGCAGCCACGTGTCATCCAAATTTAATACGATTAAAGAGACTCTGAGATGAAAACTGACTTTTGTGTGGTGTGTGTGTGTGTGCAGTCAGTTGTGTAATACAGAGTTACTGGGACCAGTGTCACAACAGTGTAATTAGGATTATGTGTACACTGTGTTGGCCAAGTCAGTGAATGTGAAAGATTTGTGCTGTTCCCTTCCCAGCATCGTGACCCATATTGCTCAGCAGTGGCTACAATCGAGCAGGTTCTTCCCCCGTGTTGACAGTGAGTGCATGCCGTGGTCGAGAGACTCAAGGCTGAAACCACAGTACACATTAGCTGCCATGCCTTGTATCTGGATCAATAATTAACTTTGGATGTAGCTAGTGGTCATGTGGTGTAATGTATGTTGATGGACTAGCCATTTGGTTTGTGCACTCCCTCCTTGCACAAGCCCTGCAGGGCAATGTATTAAGCATTCTGTAATTGTGTATGTATTGATGTGTACAATGTAGCCTTCTTTTGTTTCTTAAATCATCCCTCCATCACACACACACACACACACACACACACACACACATCCACTTGATTATTCTGAGCCAGAAATATGGTTGTACAGTAAATACTACCCGTACTGCTGTTACTTTCAGGAGGTTCGTGAATGGGGCTGGAAGCCGAGCAGCATTCTGTATCGGTGATGGACCGTTTCCAAGGCGACGTGACATCTTCAAAGCCTCAATCTTATCACTTGTTCCTGTTAAGTGGATCAGGACCATTAAATTGGGATCATGGCTTAACTCTGTGGATAGAAGGCTCCTAGTGGAGGAAATGGTGACCGTATAAAGGACAAGAGAGGAAGGGATGAATTTTCGACACCTACACTCATGCAAGGGTTTGGGAGGTAACAAATACAGATTCTGTACAGTCGCCCGGTGCATTTGTGGTGATGATGCATAGTTCTGTAGGGTTGTTAGTTAGGTTTTCACAATAATACAACTTTTACTTTTTTATTTTATTAATTACATACTGCTCAATAAATAACAGGCATGATTGAAGCTTGTCAATCATACTGGTGCGTCTCATCATACTTCCTACAAAGTCACACTCTTGTATTGCTCTACCTAACGCTAACCGTCCTGCAAAGGCATTTTTTACACTTCATATGAACTTTACATTTCCTGTAGTGAGACCTTTGTAGCCTAGGCGTAGCAGAGTGGTCCTCAAATCTGGTCCTCAGGGTCCAGAGTACTGCTGGTTTTCCTGTCCTGCCAGGTAGTTAAGTGAATTCACCAGGTCTAAACCAGTCCATGATTAGACAGCTAGAATGAAAACTACCTGGCAGAATATAAAAACAGCAGTACTCTGGATCCCGAGGTCCAAGATTTGATGGCCACTGATGTAGCGTAATAGGCCATTCATACTATAAACATGAATCTTTAAGACCAAAGATTTGACCTACATCTGAACTGTGCTTAGCCCTCAAATTTCAACTCCTCTCACAGAAATAGGAGGAGGAGGAAAGAGCAGCTAGGAGTAGAGTTTATCAAATAAACATCAGTTATGAGTGATGACAGCAACTATACACACACAATATCAGGGCAGGGCACCTCCCCTGGGCAAAAGGCCTTTCATAGCATTCAAAGGCACTCTTTTCTCCTCTCTCAATCAATGGGAAGCTGCCTGCCAGGCTATGTTACTGGAGAGCAGAGCTGGGCTTTTACGCTCTGGGCTTTGATAAGGTCTGACTCAACACTTGGGAGTGTGCTGGGCATCAAAACAATGCCTAGTTCACAGCTCACAGTCTTGTTACATATCGGATGCCGCTGCATTTGTGTTGAAAAAGTCTTGCATGCTAACAAACCGCTTTAAAAAGGGAAGCAGAGGGAATAATGCCAGAGGGCAAAGACAAAATCTTCAATAAACTGTTAAAATGAAACAACACGATGCACAACACACACACAAGCAAAAAGAAATTAACGCAGTACTTCAAAATGCCTTAAATTATATTATCAAGGCCTTGAATGCAGTAAAAAATAGTCTTCACTTTTTGGTGCACTGTTCTTCTGTTGTGAATTAGTCCAGTCATGCAGACCATATTCTGACAGGCCTTTTCAAACAAAACCTTGACGTATTTAGCCTGAAGTTACCTCAGTTTACAGAAATAATACTTTAACCTCATCGTCATTGCACAAGAGAATACTCATTGAACATTTTAATATTTATGGATCAGGTACTATGTTCTCTTGTTCTAGTGTAATTCATCATCCATAAATAATTCATAGTTTGAGCTTTAGACGACAGGGAGCTCCTGAAGTGTTATTCAACACATTTGTGATGCTGTTGTATGGTACTTCATGAACTTGAGTGCACAGAATTATTCATGGTTGAAGATGAGTAACTAATCCAGAAATAATATTCAATAGATGTTTTCTTCTTCTGTCCTCAGTAACGTGTTTAACGTCAAACGTGTTACTGTCAGCAGTCTTTTTTTTTTATTACCCTGTAAGACTCAAAAGCAGTGGCCAAATTGTATTTTTATTTTCCATTCACCTTACTGATTCCAAAAGGAAAATTAACCTTTATGGCCTACACTATGTATACTGGCATATAGTGAAGGACAGTCACATTTGTCCAGTAGAGGCTAAATAGCAACGATGGAAAAAAAAAAAAAAACAGCTAAGAGTGCTTTGCAAAACGGCAAATTAAAAAAAAAAAAAAAAAAAAAAAAAAGGGGAAAAAAAACTT
>OOFE01030431.1:11898-34997 GCA_900323365.1 Monocentris japonica | reverse complement strand
ATCATCTGTTGCAGCACTCACTACAGAGTTCCAAACTGCCTCTGGAAGCAACATCAGCACAAGAACTGTGTGTCGGGAGCTTCATGAAATGGGTTTCCATGGCCGAGCAGCTGCATGCAAGCCTCACAACACCATGCTCAATGCCAAGTGTCAGCTGGAGTGGTGTAAAGCACGCCGCAACTGGTCTGGGGCTGTTTTTCAGGGTTTGGGCTTGGCCCCTTAGTTCCAGTGAAGGGTAATCTTAATGCTACAGGATATGAAGACATTTTAGCCAATTGGGCGCTTCCAACTTTGTGGCAACAGTTTGGGGAAGGCCCTTTGCTGTTCCAGCATGACTGTGACCCTGTGCACAAAGCAAGGTCCATAAAGACATGGTTAGACGAGTTTGGTGTGGAGGAACTTGACTGGCCTGCACAGAGCCCTGACCTCAACCCCATTGAACACCTTTGGAAGGAATTAGAACGCCGATTGCGAGCCAGGCGTTCTCGTCCAACATCAGTGCCTGACCTCACAAATGCTCCTTTGGCTGAATGGGCACAAATTCCCACAGACACACTCCAAAAGCTTGTGGAAAGCCTTCCCAGAAGAGCAGCGGCTGTTATAGCCGCAAAGGGGGGTCCAACTCCTTATTAATGCCCATGGTTTTAGAATGGGATGTCCAGCAAGCTCATATAGGTGTGATGGTCAGGTGTCCACTGACTTTTGGCCATATAGTGTATAACAAAACAAACCATGCGGTAACTCAATGTTAGAATGTCAATGCTCAAAACATTCTTGTGAATAGAGTTTTTCCAGCCCCCTGTGAAATCTATGATGAGAACAATTTGCAGAGGCTCACGCTGAAGTCTGACTTCTGTCTCTCCACCTCTGCCCTTTGTGACCTACCGTAACCACTCATCCTCTACAGCCTCTTACAGACTTTTCCAGCTGTCTCTCTAAGTCTAAATATTTCTCTCTTTCTCTCCCTCTCTCTTGGGTGGTTTCTTTTCCAAAGCCTTGATTAACTACCTCCATTACAAAACTTAATTAGTGATTCTCTTCTCGCCAGGAGTAGGCCAATGACTGCTCTCAGCCCACCTACCTCCTGCAGTACACAGAGACACATATTCATGCATGTGCACACACACCCACACACAGACACACACACACACACACACATACACACACACACACAAACAGATAAAGCCCAGTGTTGGTAACAGGAACAGATTGCCTACCCCAAACTGCAATAATTACTCATCTTACAGCTTCCTCCAATTAACAGCCGTGCTGCTGTCAATGAGCTGCATGTAGAAAATGAGGGCCAGTCCATGGAGGCTAGGGGTGAGAGAGAAGCTGGACAGCCCTGTCAGGATGGGGGTAGTGTGTGGTGCGGGAGGCTGGCGGGCTGCAGTGCGTTGTTGGAAAGTGTTCTGCGCCCGCTAGACATGCATACATTGTGGTGGGCTCTTTGTGTGTGTGCCTGCAGAGCCAGGAAACAGGCAGTGTTGGATCTGGGGCATGCAGAATGGCACCAGGCCAAAACACACCAACCCCATCATCGCTCACACATATAGGCGTACACACACATACACACACAAATGCATGCAGACATATGCACACAAATACACACACGCACAAACAAAAACAGCCACACACAGGCATACACACTATGAACTAATCTCAGATAGATCAGTCAGCAGTGCCATAGCTGCCGGCCACAGCCAAGCATCACAATGAAATTGACAATCGCACTCATTTTTTTGACCCTCAAAACAAAATAGGTGGTGATCCATGCTAGAAACAAGGGCTCAGTCTTTCTGTGTTCCCGGAGAGGAGAGGGTAGGCTATGCTTTTGGTGGAACAGGTTGAGTTATATTAGCCATTTATATACATCCAGAATGATACTGTTTAACAGCTTAGCCCTGGTGTTAGGACCATCTGGAGTATGAACACCCACTGACATGGCATGATCATGGATGCACACATAAAACAAAGAAGTTCTTATTAGGCTCCTTTATCTAGCTCATTACACTGGCCCCAATAGACCAAACAAAAGGCCATAAAGGATTACAGCCATTTCTCCTAAAATAATATGATTTGTCATTCCAGCGAGGAGGAGGCAGGGAAGGTCGGGGATATTGTCCATTGGTTGTTGAGTTAAAGTGATGAGTAGAAAAAAATATGGATCCCCATTGTTGTGTGATACATGGTCATTTTTTATTTTTGGTAGTAGTTTTAATGTTTAGTGTTAATGCTTTTTTATCTGGCTAATCATTCTCCCCTGCACCCCTCCCTTCTTCTCTTTCTCTCTCTCATTTTCCCTCGCCCTACCATCATCTTTCACTCTTTTCCTCTTTCCCCATCCCTCTTTTCCTTCCTTATCTTTCCCCACTTGACTCTCTGTAGCCAGACTGTTGTTGGCTACAGGTGCCAGTGGTGCCTTGGCCAGAGGACTAACAGTGTCATGCCAACACCTTCCACCATCATCATTGGCCTTCCTGGCTGCCAGCACAGGGGCAGCTGGGAAATGTTCTTTGCCTGCCAAATCCAGCCGAATAAAGATTATTGCATAAACTAGCCACATCATATTCTAGAAATAAGGCAGACTAGTTGAACAGTCTTCTCACATGGTTGTTTTCATGCTTCAAGCAATTAGTGACATTTGGCCTTTATGTTGTGCTTCTTTAGTTATGGTACTGTAGAGGGCTCTTTTTCAGAGGGAGATACCATACCAAGATACCACGTTCAATCAAAATTCACTTTTCAATTATTCAATTTCCTGACTGTTATTAATATACTGTTTCAAAACTCAATTCTGGAGTTGAACTTAAATTTAAGGGGTCAATAATCTATGAAAAAAACAAGAAACTATCTCCCACAGCGTGGCTGTTTCTCCATGTGGGGGTCACATTTGCTTTTCACTTCTTCCACTTGACAAGAGCATTTGTTGACAGTGCACTAGCACAACAGTACAGCTTGTTTTCTGTCCTGCCAATGACAAATGTTCTAATCAGAGATAATGGCTGCATCTTAGAGGCAAAGGTGAAGCACATCAAATAGCTGGGGCTCATTACTCTTTAGCTTAAGAACTAATATAGAATACAACAGATACAATAGATAGATAGTTAGAGAGAGAGAGAGAGAGCAGCGGGGAACAGTGTGAAAATGCCTGCCAGTGGAATTCAATTTAGACAGGGATTGGTTGTGGAGTGGTGAACCCCTGGGGAGCCGATGAGCACACATGTGGGACAATCTGTAGCATAGCCACAGGGTTTGGGATGAGGAGATGATGGGTGAGGCCAAAGACTGACAGAAGGGGTGGGGAGTGGGGTAGAGGAATGGAGGTGGGCAGCTGTGCCCAATATGCCTCATTGCTCTCCATCTTCAGAGAGCGTTGCATCAACATGTTTCTGCGCTTCTCAGGTCCCATTCTGAAAGACCTCTTTCTTTCCTGCGCATTTACTGGTTAGAGGAAGTGTGGGTGTTGTAAGCTAGGTGCTACTACAGTATTTTCACCAAACAAAAGGCTTGAAGTATCAACTTGTCATGTGTTGATTTGCTCATTCTGTGTGTGTATGTGTGTGTGTGTGTGTTTGTGGGCAGTGAGCCACCTTTCCTGTCTCTGCCAAGGCACTGTCACCTCCAGCGTCTGCTGGCTGAAACAGCCCCCGTCCCAACAGCATGTGGGAGGTGTTAGTCCACAAAACAAACAACACCCCCATCTAGTCCCCATCTAACACCTTGTCTCTCTCCATTAACATAACTGGCAGGTCTGCTTTATAATACTTCTGGTTGAAATCATCACATTAGGCCTGATAGCATTATCCTTCTGCTTGACTGGCCCAGTGCCAGTGTAAAGGGGAAACATAGGGAGACACAGACAAGGTTAATAAAGGCAGATGGGCCACTGTCTGAGTGTTTGCCAGTTTGTTGAGGTAAGAATTTTGTCACGCTCAGGCAGGAGCTTTGTCACTTTTTCCAAAGAGATCACCCTGAAACACTGAAAGGGTCAAGTGTTATAAAGAGGTGGGAAACTCAGAGGTGGGAAACTCAGAGGTGGGAAACTCCTCTGTGAAACTATAAGACTCTGTCTGTTTCTTGACTCATAGCAGAGTCATAATAGAACACCTACAACTACTACCTAAAATGTTAATGTAGATAACAAATCACAAATACAGCGATCTGCAGCAATGCAGTGATGACAGCTCAATTGCTTGAAGATAAGTAAATAATCATATACTTACTGTGGTGCTGACAGGAAAAGACACAGGGCAGCAAGGAAATGCACATTATAGCTGTCAGGTTGAGAGACAGGCTTTTCCAGTGGGAATATTACGTATTTTTGATATAATACCATAGAAAGGACAGCATAGGCTCAGGGGATTACAGTTATCGGTTTACATCAAGCCTCAGGCACTAAGTTGAAATGAGAAATATTGAGAGTCATGACATTTATGGAAAGAAAACAGGGTTTTAAGGATATGCTGTATAAAGCCAGTACACAGTGTCAGCTATGTCAAATAAATTCTGTTTGGCATTCAGAATAGTCAATCCTTTTCACCCATAAGAAGGCATGCATAACCAGGACAGATGCCAGCAGATATTCAGTTGTAATCCTTCAGTTGTAGGGATTGCAAGTGTTGGATAGGATTGGGAGAGAGGCGGAGGCAGGAATGAAAAGGAGTGAGCAGAAGTAGTAGTTACACAATGTTACACAAAAACACTGGAGCAGATGCTTACTTGAGTGTGTGTTAGTGTGTGTGTGTTTGTGAAGCGGTCAAAACACAGACAGGCGTCTAAGGCTCGGGGCCACTCAAGTCTTTCTACACAGCAGTTGCTAGAGCTTCCCTGTCCATGCTAGGACACGTCCACAGGACAGCCTGCCAGCTATTCAGCCAGCTGGACAGCACAACATAACAAAATGTAACAATACTGAAAAAGATCTACTATCAATACTGTCGAGGCCTGTTCTGTGTCTGGGATAAAAGCTCTCCTTCATGTGCAGTAGTAAAAAAAGTAAAAAAAAAAAAAAAAGAAAGCACTACTGTCTGTTCTATTGTACAGCTTTCAGTTTGAAGAAAAGATTTGGCTCACACAGTGGCTTGTGTAATACTGCAACCAACCTGGGATTGTGTTTGGCATATGTCAGTTTGGCTTTTGTTACTATGACCTACTGCATGAAGCAGGATGCAATTTGTAAACTATGTGAGAGAACATGCCAAATGTCACTGGGGTCGAGAAACACATTGAGAATTAGGCTGTAGAGGAATGATGCAAAAACATCATCATAATAAGGACAGAAAATTCCCTTTTATTCTCTTTGTGTCTGTGCAAAAGTTCATGCACACAGTTTTCAGTGAGGCTAATGAGATACAACCATCCATTTTTTATTCTTACAAATATAAATTGATTTTTTCCCGATCACTATAATACTACAGTTACGTCACATCAATCCATTTAAAAAATACTCATTGATGTCTTATGAATCTATACGAACGAATCAATCACAAAATGGAACCTTTAGTTGTTTTGTGCATCATATGAAATATGTAATCATGCTCTTCCAAAAGATGGAGAACTCCTCACTCAGTGTTGAGGGATACTGAGTGAGCTAATCTAGACTTGAACTACTATTGTGCTAATGTTGATCTGTTGATCCCTTTCCCAGAAGTAGAGGGCACTCAATGAGTTCCTGGAGAACAGGCAACACTACCATTCTGCCACACTTGCATCTTGGCCTCCAACCCTCTCCTCCAGGAGCTTGACTAGTGGTTCGGACATCAGGCCCTGAACTGAGAGTAACTGCACATGCATGCTCTTTTTCAGCAACAAACTCCTGCATGTCAAGTTACTCCCATAACCTATGTTCCCACCTGGAAGTATAACCACAGTCTTCCACTGTTGCTGACTGATGAAATCCACTGGAGCAAATGGAGATTAAGGCAATTTTAATGGTAGTTGTTGACAGATGGGAGAGTGTCATTTACTTTCCCCACACAGATTCTGGCCTGAGATTTGAATTGGTGACCATCCGGTCACCACCCACTTCTCTAACCTCTAGGTTAGTGGTTCACGACCTTCTTACGGACCACCAGGGATCCTTAAGAACTAGGATGTCCCCAGGAAAATGTAGAATAGATTAATTCTACTATTATTTCACTCCCTAGATGTTGGTACAATCAAAAATATGTAGGGATCACTACGGTTTCACAATACAGACAGTCATGTAATTCTGTATGAAATCATACCTTAAAAATCTTCAGATGGGGTTTCTTGGAGCCAGATCTTATAAAATCGGGGTCTGTGTTCTAATGCTTATCTATCTGCATTTTCTTTCAATTCAACCATTACAATTAAAACCCATATGTGGCATTTAACTCCAAATCTTTTGCTTCTGGCAATACTAGAATCTCACTTTAATTCTTGGTAGTTATGGCATATGACGGAGAAATTTCTAGACAATGCTCGAGAAAAAAACAAATCAACTTCAAATCTGTATTTAAAATGTATCTAATCAAAGCAAAACCTGAATTATGCCTTTATAGTGAGATGTCTGGAAAACCAAGAACAGCAGCAAAATAAACAAATACTGACTAATAATAATAATTATTATTATTATTTATTTTTTTAACTTAAATTCATGTTGCCTTACACCCTCAAAGGTCATCCTTAATATTTGATAATGCATATGCTAGGAGGGTAATGGGGATGTTTGCACCATTAAATGCCAGTTGTCAAGTGTTATCATGGCTCCCCACTGTGCTATCCAGCTCTGGTTATATCACCACCATGAAGACAATTGTCACATTTGCCAAAATCAGTGGCCTAGTGGGATCAGGATAATTGCTGGAGAGCCTTGTGTTCAGCTGAAACAGTCATGATATGGCCAGTAACTATCTAGAGAGAAACACTTACTTACAAATACTGCACTATTTATGTGCAAATCCTTTCTACACTGAAGAGGCGAGGTGCCACGGAGTATTAAAACTGAACCAATGCCATGAACTCTGTCACTGTTTGAATTCAACAGCATGTGCATAGTTTGAAGAGTTGATGATAATACAAACATCAGTATTGTATGATCGAGAGTTACTTTACCTGCCTCAGCCCACCCTTGCTGTTCTGCATGATCCTCAGGGCGTAGTTGGAGCGCTGGCCTTTGCTGTTGAATTCAATGTGGCCTGTTAGACCATCCAATTCTACCTATCCGACACAGAGACAGACACATGTTAAAGGCCTTACCCAGAAAACCTGTATGCATCCCTCTCAGTAGCAGCTATTATAGATATGAATAGAGGCTAGCAGTATTTCGCTCAGTATCAGCTTTCTGAAATATGTCAAATTTGAGATGATAATATGAAGACATGGCCATAATGGCTTCAAATTACTGCACAACAGAAGCCATTACTCACGTGGTCTTTGACTGAGAGAGACAAACAGTCTGATATCGACATAAAAGCATTTTGATAGCCCAATCACTTGCAGCTATTCCTCCCTAATAGGAGTACACTTTTTACCCACTGACAGCTCATCTTTATCTCGCCTTCTCTATTAGTATAATGTAGAGAGATGAGATACATGACCTAGTGAGTATAGTTTGGAAAAAAAATAGTGTGAGCACAGACAATACATTATTATCTGCCATCACAGAAAATCCCTAGGCTCTAAAATATCCCATGAACGTGTAGACAGTCAAACAATAACGAATGCCTCAATAAGCTAGACTGATTTCTGACATTATCTAATTTGTGCTCTTTCCTGTTTTTCCAGTAGTTCCAAGAAGAAGTATCAGAAAACAGAACAGAAGTAAGAAAATAAAGAGAGACACAAACACGCCAAAAAGTAAGCTGAGATCAGTACTGCAGTCTCCTTTCCTCCTGCCCAGCGTAGGCAGTCTTACCATCCTCAGGTAATTCATGAGGCTGGTGCCGTGCTCCCAGATCTTGGAGGACTTGCAGGAGAGCTGAGTGGCGCCAACGTTCTGGCTGCGGTTCAACTCCTGGACCGCCGCCACCACCGCGTGTACCGCATCAAACAGCAGAGCCGAGGAGAGCTGCAGCGGGAGAGGGAACGAAAAGGTAAATAGATTATGCAGACACACAGCCACACATGCACATACACACACAACTGCATGCACACAAAGCACACACAGTGAAAGTGTAACATGTCAGTGGGTTGCGGCCAGTGAGGGGTTAAGCTATCCCTAGAGTGGCAGCGAGATTATTCCATTAGATCATTAGAGAGACTCTGATGTGCTGACGCGTTGAAAACCAACTCTCTCTCTCTCCATCCTTCTCTCTGTCTATCTCTCTCTATCTCGCTCTCTCTGTCCTTCTCACTCTTACCCCCAATGGAGCTGGCAAACCCTGACCATTCCAATTACCGCCTGGCTCTCTCAGTGAGGGCCAGAAAACAGTGGGATTGGCAGCCATTTTCCCCTCATCTCCCCTGTACAAACAGCTTCCTCCTCACGACCACTGCAGCCCGCGATGTAAATTTGATTAAAATGCATGATGCCCTGCATTAGAAGCCAGAGGAGAGTGTGTGTTCCACTGTTGTGTATCTATGTAATGGAGCTAGAGGAAGCTGAAATGGCCCTGATGCTTGGTGGATATTGACACAGGGCTTTGAATGATTGTGGTGCATAGTAAATATTGCACACCAAACAGAACTACAATATGGCCATTAAACTGTGAAATTGTGATGTATCACAACCTTGAATCATTTTTGGATTGCACACAAAAAGCAATGTGGTGCACACAAACAGGCTCTGGAAACATTACAGGCCGTGTTTCAATGTAGATTTGACATATTCTAATAATGTCTCTGTGCCAATTAATGAATGAGTCCTCGCTCTGTTTGAAGTCAAGAGAAAGTAAATGAAACAAATACGCTCATGCACATACCCATCACCCCCTTCTGCCTCACACAAGCTGGGTGGTGAAATAGGTTAAGAATAGTTCAAACCCTGTGAAAATACTGTGTTGTGCACAGAGCTAGTTACTTGGATACCTCTAAGCCACTGGCAATTAGGCCTGGTGACTAATTAACTAATATCTGGAGAGAATAAAGACAATAATATGCTGTCGTTTGATAAACACTAATTAGGTCTGGAGGAAATGTAACTGTGTGGCTCACATGCACAGCAAATGCATAAGACTGACCTGATGAGGAAGGCCTATTATTAAAGCAATTGGTGCACACTAGAGAAAATTGTTTCGAACAAAAGGTTATGCCAGCCAACTGCATAAATAGAAATGTATTTGTCCCATATGCCGAGCGTGACAAAAAAGCAGGTCGTCATATTAGATGTGGGTGGGGGCGTGGGAGCAGAGGGGGTCATATATATTTTGTACGACACAATATGTTGCACGGATCGTGTTGCAGTGGATCACGTAACGCATCTCTCATCATCTTTAACGTCACTGAGACTAAAACATGCCACCGAGCAGGTACACAAGATGTCATCAAATAGCCTTATTTGTGTTAGAGAATATCAAACAAAACCAAGGGCTGAGAAGCTGTACCTACCATGGTATGTTTTATAGAAAAGGCCTACTACAGTTAATAAGGCTCATATTGTAGGCACGCAAATGGAGTACGTCACAGTGGGTTACAACAGAAGCGCCACTCTGCTCGGGGATGAGCGCGGATACAACATCACCTATATATTATTGGAAAAATATGAAATAGAGATGAGAGTTGATTCGCTCATGCACAATGACTAGAAGTAGTGATATATCATTATCGGGTCCTCGTCCCTGCCTTTTTACATTTGACTATATTTCTATAGAGCATCAGCTGAGACGATGTGATTGTGTCTAAATTAATGAGGCAGTGTCAAGTGTGTACCATGGTTGTAACATGGTTGACTAAAAAGTAAGAAACTTTAGTTATCAAACAAGCTTGGCATCATCATGCTCCTGTTACAGCAGTTCAAAAAAGTTCTGGATGACTTTGATAAATTATTTCTCTCCTAATTCTACCATATAGTTCAATAAAATAATTAGTAGGGACAGTAGGTTATTACTATCTTTAATGAACGATAGGCAGGAGCAAGATGATTTGATGCTGCTTTCAACTGTCGAAGGACTGTCCAAATACTTGGTTTAGTCATGTACAGTTTGTCATTCAATGGCGACGGTGTGATGATAAATTGCTCCTTATGAAGATATTTTCTCTAAAGCGCATTCAACAAGGAGGATACCAATATAAATACAACAAGGAGGATACCAATATAAATACAACAAGGAGGATACCAATATAAATACAACAAGGAGGATACCAATATAAATACAAGGAGGATACCAATATAAATACAACAAGGAGGATACCAATATAAATACAACAAGGAGGATACCAATATAAATACAAGGAGGGTGCCAAACTCTGCTAATGAGCTGCCTTGGAGACAACAACTACAGCAACACCTGCGATATTAGAAGTTAACTGGATAAATGTTACCTCTGTATATTTCACAACTATTCATGTATTTAGTGTTTTTGTTTAGGTTTGAGAAATAGGTTTGAGAAATAATAGTGAAATAATAGTGAATAATATGAGTAATTCCTCAGCAAGTCCTGTTTGGACTAAGTGGTAAACTTCGGTTCATCCGTCAATCAAGCTCCTTCTCCAGACATATCCTGAGATTATTTGGGTCTGACCTTGGTCTTCATTATGTATGAGTGCATGTGTGTTGTTCAGTTATAGGGATTTCATTAGTGCGTGTGTGTGTGTGTGTACTGACTGGTGTGCCAGCGAAGGGAGCATGGTCACAATTCTCCTGCCAGGAGCGGTTGAGGCTTAGCAGAAAGTCATGGAAAAAGGGATGGGTTCTGTTGAAGACGGAAAAGCCAACTATGTTGACTCGTTGGTCTGCCACATCGTCCAGTCGGAGTAAAGAGAATTCCTGCAGGGCAAGACGTGAGAGAAAGAGAGCGAGAGAGAGAGAGAGAGAGAGAGAGAGAGGGAGATTATTAGGTCAATGTCGATGACTTCAGATGGAACCTGTCACATTTTGCCATCTACTCTACATAACAGCATCTGTTTAAATGATGTATTGAATTACTGTCAAGGTAGAAAGGCCACGTGTTAATCTACAATCTAACATGTTTGCATCCAATTTATTATATCTCACTTAGTTTTCATTAACTTCCATTATTCCAGTTGATTGACATCAAAAAGCTGCAGCAATTTATTAATTTCCACCATTTAGCTATGCATCACTGTGCCAATCATGTACTTCATATTGGCCCTATGAATTTCCTGACATACGGGTCATTGTATGTATTTCGAATAGCAATGCACATGAACTAGAATGAGAGAGAGACAGAGAGAGAAGAGACAGGGAGACACCGAGGCAGTCGGGAGACAGAGGCAGAAACAGCGACAGGACGAGATTGAGAAAGAAAATTGAGAAAGTTGAGATAGAAATCCATGGCATATTGAAATGCTTCAGGTGCTCTAGGGGCTAGCTGGTTTCCCTCCGCCTGGGGAACAGCAGACAGGGGACAGGCAGAGATAGAGATGAGGAAGAGCGGCAAAAGAGAGGCGGGACGGGGGACGAATGTCTCCTGAAGGTTAATAGAGGTGTCAGAACCCACCCCCCCTCAGGTGGCAGCCTTCGCCTGGCAGCGGTTGTGCCATCTAGTCTATGACAGCCAGACCCAGCCCAGTCTACCTATCTGTTTGTCTGTCACCAAGGCCAGGGACTCCGATGATAAGTGGAGGTGTAGGTGGAATGGAAAATAAGGCGAGGGGGTGGGAAAGGGAGGAGGTGGTGAGATGAGGTGAGGTGGGAGGTGACACTGGGATGCTCAAAGGTGAGGAGGCAGGCCAGTGGAGAAGGGGGGAGGCAGAGAGGAGGCTGCAGAGAGAAACAAAAAGAACAAATGCTATGGTGTGGGTTAGACTGGTCAATAGGGAGGAAAGACAAGACATGTAGAGGACAAGTTAGATGTGTGTGCAGAGACCATATTTGAACCAAGCGGGAAAACCATTACTTCCTAAGCAACACTGTTCACAGAGTGGTACCCACCTCATGTTGGGTACCACTCTGATAGACTGGATTAGAACAAGAATAACTCATGCAACAAAAATACATCCTCTACTCAGCCTAAGGGGAATCTTCACTGGCTACTGGAGATATTGAAGCTTACAAAGTCTAAGACATGGCTATGCCATTGTACAATGGATTATAAAATGGGATCAGGTTGGTCTGAGCTGAAAGAGGATGCTTCTCTTTCAGCTCAGACCAACCTGAGGAGGGATTACACAAAATCAGATAACGGACATACAGACAAAAGGAGTAAAAGTAATAAGTCAATGGGAATGTAAAAATAATTGAAAAGAGGGGAGATGGACAAGCTCTAAGAGGCCAAGAAGGATCAAATTAAAGTTAGCAAGGGAGATGAACCACTCTACTCTGAGGACATCAGTGGGCGTGTGTGCTGCCACAGACTCAAATGAGCGCAAGAGAGAAGGAAACAGCAGATATTGACTTTGAGTGGGAGGTCTATTACCTGGAGTGCCAACCTCCAAGACACAGAGTGAAGCCTTGAAATGCCAAGGGCTTAGCCTTGCTAGCATGTAGCAGGGCACCTCAAACAAACACATTCCTGGGGAAAGTACTGAGAGGGGTCACACATGTGCAGGACCACTAGGACGTTCACAGATCGGTAGGTGGAGTGATGGAGGGGTAAGGGATTTTTATTAGACAAACATAGAGAGCAATACACACAAAGACACACAAAAAGTGTAAAAGACTGTGAAAGAAAACACAAAGAGTTGAATAATCAAAAGAATAAAAGAATAAACAGAGAACAAATGTGAACAAAAACAGAGATAAAGATAGATAAAAGAGGGCAGAGGGAGCATGAGAAAGAGTTTTTGGAGTGAGGGAGTGTGAAGATCAGACAGTTTATATAGTATATAGTATATGATTTGGGGCAGCTGTGAATAATACACAATTAGAAGGATATGTACTGTATGTATCTAATTGGAGGATGAGGCATTGAACTGTAAGGGACTGCTAGCTGCTGTTGAACTTCAAGAGTAATGGTAATGGCTAGGCTAATGGTGTACTATTCTTTAGAGAGGAGATAATCTGTTTTGTGTCAGTATTCTACTGAATTTATAAAACATAATTCAGTGAAGATTTGATAGCCCGACCTGATTTTCTATTTTATGTTGCTTCATAGAAAATGTGGGCATAGGTAGCAATTCTGGCACTGGAACTAAATCTACTGTATGTCTGGATGAAGAAGGGAGGTAAATACAGCATCACAGCTTAAGGAACAAACACGGCCCCATCTTAAAAAGCTAACCATCCCTGAAACCACCCAGTGGAAAAAAAAATTCACATTTGACAGTCTCCTCTATTGCATTTCTATCACAAACTGAAAGTAGGGACCATAACATTATTGATTCATATGCATTATATGGAATGCTTTGGCTGTTCTTTGGACGAGCGATCCCTTGTGGGGCCTCACAAGCCTACTGGGAGTGGTCATATAATTACTGGTTAAGTGCACTTTAATAGATCATTAGAGGCAGAGCTGTGCAAACAAGCCTATCATTAAGCATGCCCCTCAAGGGTGCCTCCATGTATACATGCGCATACACACACACAAGTGCATGCACACACCCACACACAGGGAAATGAAATCCCCATAACTGAGCAATGCACACACACGCACACTGAAGACCAAGGTCACCAAAGTAGCCGGAGGCTATGTCTGGAGAAAACTAATGTGTGGCTTTTGTAGGCTTTCAGTGCACAGAGACTGTCACACATAAACACACATAAACACACACACACACACACACAAAATCCTTCAACATGAGCAATTATGCTCTCTTGCATACTAACTAGGTGGTGTGGAGTGTGTGTGGAGGACAGTTGGTAGTAGTTGGCAGTGGGGAAATGGAAATGCAGAGTTGGAGGGTAGAAGAGAGCAGTAGAGAAACTAACTGGCATCAATGAAGGGGCGAGAAGGACAGAGGAGGAGAGGGACGATGAGAAGGACAGAGAGAGAGGACTTGAACTGATGGAAAGAGGAAGTAGGGGTGAGATTGGCTGGCACAACAGAGGGCTTAAGAAGCAGTGGGGGAGAAAGAAAGAGCAATAGAGCGAGGATGAGAGGGGGCGGGAGGGAAGGAGAATAAGAGGGAATGACAGCCTGGCCGTGGGCCCCCTGACACCGGCTGTCACCTGGAGATCAATCAGCAGCTGGGACCTGAGCCAACCAACCAAAAACTGCTGCTTCACCTCCTCAATTCTCGCCCTCTTCCCTCTCAAACCCCCACAGTCTGGAAGTTTGTCTCTTTCTCTATTCTTTCTTTCTCTCACCCTCTGTATCCCCCCAATGTCTCTTTTGTCGTTTCATATGGGTTTCTATCCCATATCCTCTACCTTTCAGTCGCTCTCTCTCTTTCTTCACACTTGTGCATAACAGACCATTTGTGCATGCACCAGGCACACGTGCATGCATGCACATGAACAAAAACAATTGCTGGACTGTGTGACCACTTGGTGTTTGTTGTAATGTAGTCAGTTTGAGCAGTGAATAATGAGATCCCTGGAGGACTGATACAGCTGACACTGGCATAGGTTGCAGACACGCGCACACACACACACACACACACATTTTTCAAACGGCACTACAGTAGATACCCTCTGTAAATCCACCATCCTAAACAGGATATCCAAAATAAAAAGAAAACCTCTTCAAATCAACCAGACACTCTCAGCCTTCCTTTTGTCCATCGATCCTGTCTCCCTAAATAGGATGGAAATGCTGAGATTATAGTGAGCTTTAGTCTGCAAGCACAGAACCTCGGATAGCTGAACTGACTGTTCATAATTGTCAGAATTGTGCTGCTGATAGATTACCCTTTCCAGTGCAAGTTAGACTGGACAGGGCTTTTTGGGAATATATATGCATGCTTTGCAAGGCATTTTAGAATACTGTTTCATATTGTCGCATGTTGTTTGATATTTTCAATATGGATTGTCTCAGCATTTCAGTATCACCCAGACATTTCTCTTGTTTGAGGGGTTTGTTTGGGTTAAAGTGAGGTTAGAATTACTGTGGGCTGCTGAAGTTGAGAGTGACATGGCAATGGTGAGGTAAAATAATACTGTAAAAATGTCAGGTGAGAACAGGAAGTTGTACATGGACTGGACTAGACTGTCACACAGTATTGTTATGATTCAACACACTCTTCTATAATGAAGAGAGACAATACACAGCATCTACCCAATACGCTAGATGTGCCTGCACAGTGGGCAGTCTTGGTAAATGCACAGAGAGAAACATTAGAAGAAATACAGTTAAGGAAAGCCACACTACTACTGTAGCTGCCGAGAGTAAGGCTTATATTTCCTGTTCTTTAAAACGGTCAGCTTTCAGTGGCGATAATCATCATTGACACTTTGAAGGAATAAATTCATCTCGACTCCTTATCTGGCAAGGCTGCACTGCAATAAAACTGGCAGACTCCTGTAGCTTATGATTGAGTAAATTGCATATTGATTTTTGTCATGATAAAATATGAATGAACTACATCCTTCCTTTCATATAGGGGGATATAACAGGCTAGTGTTTCGGCTTTAGTCCGGTCTTCACTCTGTAATGAAATCCAATTCTAGTGCCACACTGATTATGCTCTAATAGCTGGAATGTTCATGCAGTGTTTTTGGCAATAAGTCATTTCATGCTCTTATCAATTGCCATGTAAATTCAGGCTGAGCTCTAAAGCCTCCTTCACCCTCTTAATTACTATGTTCTCGGTGAGCGAGGGATGGGAGGAGAGGAGGAGAAACAGGAAGAGAGAGAGCTTCTCTAAATGTCATGCTCACAGACTTGTTATGAACTAGGGATGTAATAGAAAAACTGGATGAATGATTTACTGAATTTTCTCTTCATCAAGTCCAACACAATACTGTACCCTGCTGCTGCTGGAACTGCTTCAGGAAACTCCTCTCCTGTTCCTTGTAATATGCAGTCATTGGTGATTGGCTGGTGATTGGTCAGTAACCAGTGGCTCAGCTGGTTTTGTTCATTGCCAGATGACCATGAAATCTCCATATCCTAAATCTTAGTGCAGCGTGCTGAGGTTGATACATTAGCTTTGTTTCAAAGCATGCAATAGACACATACATCAAAACAATCTGGCTGCATTCCTGCTGAGTGTTAGAAATAAATGACGATTTTGAATCCATTATTCATAGAATTATGTCTGACCTGCAACAATAACCTATAAATAATAATAACAATAGCCTATTTGTGAGGCACAGACCTTATGCCCGGAATAATTCTTGGTCTGGTGAAGGCCAAAAACACCATGAATATTGCAGACACCAGCATATGTTCGGAATCTGAAAGAGGGTATCTTTTCAGTAAGCTATTCATTCAAATCCCAGCAGAATTTGATTGAAGAATAAAACTGTTGAAAAGACACAAAGCAAATTAAATTTCAAACAAGAAAAGCCTTACTTAAATGTCTCATTGAAAAGCTGAGAGATTGTGGGTCCAAACAGCAGATCATTTGTTGGCATACAGAAAACAGTTGATTTATGCTGGGAAGTTGGGCTTAGTTCCTAGACTAGGTTGCAGAGTCGGCAGTGGGGTGGAGCAGTGTGGAGATGCTGAGATACTGAGACAGAAAAAACAAGACAGAAAGAGAAGCTGTAGATAATGGAGATGAGACTCCATCTAAACGCTGCTCATCTTAGTGAAGCCCTGAGTGTTTCACATCGATCTCCTGATTGTTTCTCATCAAGACCAAGTAACCCCTCAGCTACTTTGAGACAAGATGTACTTTATCCCTCTCAGTATCCGAAGGACCACAGCAGAAATAGAAGAATCCTGCATCCATACAAAATGCAGGGATGCCTCTACAGTATATCTTTATGGCAGGCCAAACAGCAGAGGCCTTCTATACAACCGTAATGGGCCACTGTGTGATTTGTGTTTCTCATAAATGGGTAGACCATGGGTAGACCTAAAGCTGATTCAATGTCCATTTTGAGGTTGGTTTCATATTGTCTGCTTTAACTTCATGTCACATTTGTGCACTGCTTTTATTTTGGGTTAGTAATAATTTGGGTTAATATGAACGAGATGCAAAGTAATAGCAACTAATTGGGTTTGGTGCTCCCTGATTAAAGCCAACTCAGAATGCACTTAATCCATGCTGACCAGCAAAGGTGATTTGAGCCTTGCTGGCTCAGCGCTCTAGTTGGAGTATTGATGGTGACAGAGGCTTTTAGACCAGGAAGAGAGAGGTTTTGCTGCCTCTTTAGTCCTGAAAAAAGATTTCATCCTGTTTCGTGCTTTGTGTTCGGTTTGTCACATTACATAGAATTACCCGGCACATATGGTGGATGTCTTAGCCACTGTCTCTAGTTGCTTGCTATGCTCAGTGAGTCTCCCCATGGATGCCTTTTAGTGCCTTTTTTAATGCCCTTTTGATTTACTTAGTTTACTGTTAAATTGAGCTTTTAGTTAGTTCCCTCTTCAGTGACATTTGTTTCATTTAGCTTTGCAGGGAAGCTAAGAGTGTTTTCTTATAAATTCTTTGTCTGACGCATCTATCAGGCCAGAGAAAAGACCCTGATATACTAAGAAGTGTGCAAATTATTGCCACGCAAAAAAATGTCTCCAATTCTGCAGCCAATCTATGTGGATCTGCAGGGCATTGTAAAAACATTTTAGCAAATCACACTGCCAGTGTAATTTAATTAATCTCCTCTTCCATTTTTGTGTTTACGATTGATATACCTCAAAATAAATATCATGTTAAAAGCCCAAAACGTCTGTGCCTCACTGTCTTCCATGCACCTGGTTAGTGAATCTGAAGTGTCACTTGTACAGCCACATCTGCATTAGCACCAATGCGAATTTTGAGTAAAGGCCTCAATGATCTCATCTGTGCTGAGGTTGAGAGACCATGTCCAAAGTTCTTTCATGATCAAGGAAAGCTGCATTTCTTAGCCTGGCAGAGTGATAATCAGAATACAACAACAGTAGTATAATCCATCAGGATGGATGCTCCATCAGGCTGATTAAAACAGCCAAGAGTTGGACATAACAGTTGATGAAAACATCACCAATGGCTTCATATGAAATTCTACAAATTGAGTGAAACAGGAGGTGGAGCTCACGTGATTGAAACAGGCAGTAGTTTGACACTGAAACAGCGCCGAGGAAAGTAATTGTATGGAGGCTGTGGTGGAGGATGGACGTATACAAATACGGCTACCTGGGTTCAATTCCTGACTCAAAGTTTTCTGCTGTGAGTTAAGTTTCCATTTTTAAGTTTTTCTTATTTAACCATGACTAAAACTTTACCCTAACCTCAATCCAAAATGTTTCAGTTGCAAAGTTTTAGTTGCCTAAACCTAACCCTAACCTTAACCCTAACCAAAGTTGTTTTAGTTGCCAAACTTTAACCCCGGTGGTGTAACACATGCTCTACCACCTTCTCCATCATGTACAAATTAGCAGACATATCTATCACAGAGTAGACAATTGCAAAAATGCACTAGCGAGAGGTCCACTGCGCTCCCCGCCCCCCTCATACCACAAACAGAAACCCTGGTCAGCACCACCGACAGCAGACCTCAAAGCACCACAGCCTGATCTCTAAATCAAACACCCTTGCTCTCTACTCTCCCTCGGTTTCTGTGCTCTGTTTAGGTTTGTAAAAAATGATTCTGGATCAAATTATGTAACGTTAGCAGGCTAGTAATCAATCAATGTTGAGGGTAGAAATTCTATTGTCAAATTATACACGTCTATAGCCTCTAGATTTGTGTGGTTAGTGTGGTTGACTGGTAGTGTATTATACGTGTCTCAGTTCTAGACTGATCTAACCAGTTGGGGGCCCACCACAGATCCCCTGGAAGGCCGATGGGCCCTTCGGAGAGGCTGGACCCGGTCCAACTGCATCGGCAGAAGTTATGCCCTAAGCCTAACCTTAATCAAAGCTGTTCTAGTTGCCTTACCTTAACCGTAACCTGAACCTAAGGTGTTTTAGTGCAGTGATCCACAGTGAAGTTATGTGGCTGGCCACGTGTAGGTATAGTACAAATCAATGCATAGATAAAGCACAAATCAATGTGTAGGTATATTACAAATCAAGGGTGCATAACCTTTTTGTAAGATACCATGTGAATGTTGTATGACAACATGTTGGCGGATGTACACACACATAAACACACACTCTCACGCATATATGTGCACAATTGTGCACACACACACATACACACATACACACATACACACGCAGTTTGATAATTAGTTAATGGAAATTACGTCTAAAAGAAATAGGGGTAATGGTTAGAGAACAGACACATTTGCCCTCTGGTACTGACTTAAAGCCGAGAAATGATTTAGAAAAAGAGAAGGAAAGGGGAGAAAATGTTCACAGTTTTCAAAAATGTCACTATCTTTCAGTTAATTACTAATTAACTTCCTCATTAGTGGTAATTGGTGGATCCACATACACAGGAACACACACTTTGTCCTTATGAGAGAGACGCTGGCATTTATAGCATGATAGTGAGAGTTCTCAGTCATTACTGAGAAAACATGCACATCCATGGAAGTGACACATTTAACGTGATGGGGTGTGATATTTCAGATTTTTGTGGTGAACTTTATTTTCTACTTTAGTAATAGTAAATTCACAGCTTATCATACAGAATATGAGAACTTCAAGGCAGGTGATGAAGAAAAAAAGAGAAATGGAAGGAAGGGAAAGGGATGCAAGGAAGGAGGCGCAGGCGAAACAAAGGAAGGAGGGAAGGGAGGAAGGAGGTAGCAAGGTAGATGGGGAGTTGCTGAATGACGTCAGGAGGGAAGTTAGAAAGGGGGGCACGGAGAGGAAAACAGGTAGAAATCAGCAAGCAATTTCAAGTTTCCTAACAAGACCCTACAGTGTGCTATGACTCAAGCCCTGGGATTTGGAAGATAATAGGCTGTAATACAATTGTCAACACTGAGTCATCCAGACATGGGGCTCAGAGGTGGTGGTAAAAGGGCTGACACACAGTGATCAATACCCTCCAACACCTCACACATATAAACCACTGAGTCTGAAAGGAAGGAGTAAAGTCTAACACTAAATTGATTACCTCCATTTACACAAGCATCCAGCCAGCATCTGCCTAATCTGTTAAACCAGGAACAGATCAAGGACCCCAAGTCCCAACATACTGTAGAAAATGAGATCATTTTTGCTAAACAACTAATCAAAGTGTCTTAATGCTGCTAGAAAGAAATAGAATCACATACATAACATGCCATGCCATCCATGACTGAGATTATCGTGCTGTCTCCGGTACGTTACTGATATCAGGACCTCTAATCTCACAGGAGTTTGTGCAATCCAACATGCATTAATATGCATGCACATTGCATGAATACACACTGAAAAAGAGCATGAAAAATGAATTTGGGTAAAGCTGTGGCTGGAGAGATGCGGTCAACGTGGGCTGTACACTTTGCAGAGCTGGAGGTGAGTAGGCTTTATCAGAAAAAAAGGTAATGACAGCTCGGGAGGAAGAGGGGTTCCCAAAAGTTTGAGTTTCAAGAACCTTAAATAGGTGCACATTATTATCATTAATATAACACTTCCGCCTCACCTCCCCACACACCACAGGTCTTGTTCAGGACCTGTGCAGATGTCTGGTCGTAAATGTCAAACATGTTTGGGGTGGCTCAGATCAGTCTGGGAGTTGATCGGCGAGATTAAGATTGAATCTGTAAACCCCTCACCAGATAATCTGTGCCGACCGTCGGTCCCGACCAAGCCTCCGATCAGGATTTCCCCTGCTGATTGTAGGCATGGACAAATTTGGTGTAAATTGGCCCGATAATCCTCTAGTGTGTTCCCAACCTTTGTTGCAATGATCAGGCAATGACCTAATGAAGGAAGAATTAAAATTTAATTGCTCAACAACTTGCTTTATAGTACTTGTTAATACGCATTGACATGCCACAATCTACGTATATACTATTCAGCCTTTGTAGATGAATGGAAAAAATTTTTTAATGCCATAGTCATCTACAGAATGCTACTATTGTCATCATTCATCTACTAGCCATGCTTAAACTTTTGTGGGGGTCCTTGGCAAGATTCAAACCCAGGACACTGAAGGAAATAATATGCACCTCAGCCAACTGTGACACCATGATGCCACAATCCTTTCACACTATAAGATAATTTGTGCCAACCATCTGTCACGACAGCCAAAAAAATCTGCTGTGACTAGCTTGGGCTCACTCTGATCTTGAAAATTGTTTGAAACGGCCAAATCAGAATTTCACAATGGGGTAAAACATGTATAGTGTGTCCACAGAGTAAGTTACATCAGCCTTAACAGAATGTATTCCTCCATCTGGGTGTGCTGATGGGAAAAAGTGTTCCATTGCTCTGTAAAGGACCAATATAATACAAATTACTCTTAGTGAATTTATACCAGCTGTTCACAATAAGTTGCAATCTTTGCATTACACATGAGCAGCAAGCGGACATAACTTGGTGAAATACACATCGTTGCGACATAATAATGACATAGTTTATATTCTGGCTGGATGCTACTCTCTGTTGTCACCTTCCACGCAGCCTATTACCTTTTCTATTACTCAGTTGATTGATTCTCAAACTCTGTGTCTAAACAGGGAAATATGAACTTTACATAAGCCGTGGAGGGGAATTAATTAAATCCCAATCATTTTCACAGTCACAGTGACTGCCCTCTAAAGCAGTTTGACTGACAAACCTTATTTTTTTTTGGTTTATAAATCTTGCCTACCACAGTGTACAGCAGAGATTGGGGGCAAGGTTGATGTGAAGTGGTTTTCCCTCCATTCATTCACATTTACAGATATGGGGCAAGAAATTTAAACAGAACAATAAACATATGAAATTGAATTCTGTATCACCTATAAGTTATTGTTGTCAAGGCCAGACACAGCAAGCGAGCGAGAGAGAGCGAGAGAGAGAGAGAGATGCAAGATGCAGGGTATGGCAGTAAGGAAAGAAAGAAGAGGTAAAATTACAAAGAAGACAAGGGCGGACATCAAATTATCTATCCTTTATTGGCACAGAGTGACATAGAGAAGCAAGCAGGGGAAGCAAGCTCAACAAAATTAGTGGAAAAAAAGATTTGGAGAGAGAGAGAGAGAAGTGTGTATGCATGGGTGGGGGTGGGGGGCAGGCATGCATTTTATCTGTTCTTTATTGACACATTCAATCAGCCAGCATTTTACCATTTGACAGTGTTGGGAGGAATAATTAGAAGCAGGAAGCATGTCGAAGGCCAGGACCCCAACAGGCCAAGAACAAATGCTGGGGAGCACGGCAATATCTGGGAAACAATAGGGATTAACTAATGAATGAAAGCACCAGCCATGCTTCAGAAGTAAAACCTAACTCCCCTCATCTGCCTTTTGTAGAAAGCTGCCAATCAGCTCTAACCAATGTGAACTGAGAGCGAGGGCTGAAGGGAGAGAGGGAGGAAACAGAGGGACGATAGAATGACTTTGAATGAATGCATTTTGTTTATGTGTGTGTGCATGTGTATATTAGAGCACGTACTGTCATCATGCGGACCTGTATTGTGTACACATGCACGTACGCGATAGGTCTGCATATCACCATTGCTGGCTGTATGTTTGTGACAATGACAAGGACAAAAATTACACAGCTTATTTGCAGCAAGCAGACATACAGACAGGCAGGTAGATAAGCCAGGCAGTAAACTGGCGAGGCCAAGATGCCACAGCCATGTGTGTGCATGTGTGTGAGCGGATTTGGTGGGGGTTGGATGGAGGTTAGGGGTGGGTCTTGTGTGGGTGAGCATGGACATGAGTTTATTTATTTGAGTGTGCTCATTCGTGTGTGTGTGTTTGAGACAGCCAGCGATTGCTGGCAGCTCTTCAAGCAGGGATGCATGACAATGACTGCAGTGACAAGAGGAATCACGGGTGTGCGGAGGGGAAATGGAACATGAAGAACAATACAAACAGGCAGAGTGGTGTGGGGGTGGGGGGTGGGGGGTTGATGGCCCTCGCTCTGCAGACAGGGATAATATGTCAGCAAGC
>OOFE01030421.1:8786-20536 GCA_900323365.1 Monocentris japonica | reverse complement strand
TGGATGTCGATGCACCACCTGAAGCTCAACCTGGACAAGACTGAGCTGGTGTTCCTCCCGGGGAAGGTTTGTCCGCACCGAGACCTGGCCATCACCATTGACAATGCTGTGGTGATGTCAACTCAGGCTGCAAGGATTCTGGGTGTGACCCTGGTCGTTCTCGGCAAACATTGCATCAGTGACACGCTCCTGCAGATTCCTACTCTACAAGATCAGGAGGATCTAGCCTATAGGGCAGTAAAAGGAACAGCTCCTTCTTACCTCCAGGCTATGGTCAAGCCTTACACCCCCGCCCGACCAATGCTGCCTCGAGGCGACTGGTTGCCCCCTCGCTCAGAGGCCCCTGTGGCTGATCTACACGGTCACGGCTCTTCTCTGTCCTGGCCCCACATTGGTGGAATGAACTCCCCACTGATGTCACTGCCCATCTTTCATCACAGGCTGAAAACCCATCTCTTCAAGAAACACTACCCTGACCCTTCCTCTTAGCACTTGTTTATTTGTTTCACTTACTTGTCTTAGCACTTGCTTATATGCTTATATGCTTCACTTATTTGTTTTAGCTCTTGTTTATTTGCTTCACTTACTTGTCTCATTTGTTTAAATAAAAAGTAGGTAGCTAACCTATTGCACTTTTACCTTAGCACTGGTTCTGCTCTTAGATGCTTGTTTAGGAAGGAAATGCACTCACAATGACTAGTAGTTCTTTTGCCTACCTATGTTGAATGCACTTATTGTAAGTCGCTTTGGATAAAAGTGTCTGCTAAATGCCTGTAATGTAATGTAAATGTAATGTTTGTTCAGTTTCTACCAATCTGTTCTCTATTTGAACCACTGGAATGACCCAGGGCGAAGGAAAGGCCTCACCTCTTCACCTTCCTCCTGTCAACACCTCTTTGCCCTCGATTGTATCACACTCTGAAGATTGAACGCATGCACACCTGGACAGCTGCGTATACCACGCACAAACATGCACATGTACACTATACACACACAAATTCCCATTCGACACACAATCTCACCGACAGTGTGTTTACATGTTGACAGGCAGAAATGGCTCGGAACGCTTGAACTTACCTCATACGAGAGCAATTTATCGGCCCCCTCATGCCTGGCGGGCCGGAGATTAATGACCTGTTTGTTGGGTACACACACATTATCCACGCCTGTGTACTCCCTGACCACCGCGTACTCCAACCAAGCCGTGTTTTTCAGGGCGCCGTTATCGGGTTCTCTCACTTATCAAAAGACGGCAGGTCACTGGGGGCGCTCGGGTGAGACGCTGTCATGATTCTCATTCACTTGAAGGAGGGTGTACGCGAAGCGTAGGTCAGGTTCATCTTCTTAGCAGACGTACTCAAGAGGATGCTGCAAGAGAGGTCTTGGTTTGGTTTGTGAAGAGACTGATGAATGTTTTCTGGGAGGTACAGTACAGACGGACAGAAACTGAAAGAGGGGAAAAGAAAGACAGCAGATTTACCTTCTGATGCCCAAATGATTTGTAACATTTCTGGATTTGTGAGGCCAATATATGACATTTTGAGTCAATTATCCAATCGAAATAGTGTCTTTGCAATGGCATTTTTAGCCTTTACATAATGCACAGGGTCAGAGCAGACAGCTATATTTTCCATCTCACTCCACCTTGGAAAAACAACTTTGCAGTGGCATACAGAACGTGTTAAAAGATCACAAGCATTGGGAACGAGTGTTTGACTTTGTGAGGTTTTTTTTTCTGTCCTTTTTGGCTTTTCAGGGCAAGTGGCGGCTGTGTTTCGTTAAATATTTCATGACGGACAAGGCTGTTTGAGAGAGGTTTTGGGGACAAGGGGGAAATTAAGTGATAGTGGGGATGGAGGAAGAGGAGGAGGTAGAAGGAAGAAAGCTCCGGCAGCTCGCGGTGAACTTTTGCTGAGGAGAGCTCATCTCTTCACAAGGTGCCGATCCTGCTTGCGCTATATCTTCGGCAACCATATCATGGAAGGGTTTCATTCCAAATCTAGTGTGTTTACTCTTTAAGATACCCGAGTATGTTTCCTTATGTCAATATTTTTTTTTTGTCAGAACAGGTACCATGTCTTGTAAATCTTCAAGTATATCTAACATAATGTTAAAAGTTATTGGTGATGACAACTAATGGCAACCTTTCTCAACGTTTCTCCCTCATTCCAGAGTTTTATCATATATCAAATGAAAGCTGAGGTACATTCTGTCTCGAGTGAGCTTACTCATCTTCTCTCTCCTTGACACCTGTCACATCTCCGCCTTCGCAGACTTTAAAACTAACATTAATCCTTGACACCGGATGTACCCAGAGAGGAATATTCTGTACATTGCTGAAAAAAACAACCTCGAAACACTTAGGTGCAGATTTGGGTTCAGTTTACTTTAGGAGATAGATTCATCATAAAAGGATTAGTTCCAATCTGCAAAGCAGCTATTTAGAGGATTTTGCCAGAAGATCTGCCCCCTTCCCTTCCTTTCCATTGAAAAATGTCCCCCTGTTGACAAATCTGCCTCTTTCCCTCCTCTTTGCTTGACACGCACCTCTTTAGGAATTATCCCCTCATCCTGCCTTGTCATCTCATCCCTCCATGGCACAAAAGCCTCCCCAGAACAGAGCTGTCATGAAAAACAGTAGAATCTAAACAGAAATAGCTGGAAATGACAAAGCGACCCCATTTCACCGCAGGAGGGGAAAGGGGGGAGTGAGACAGAAAGAAAAGGAGAGAGAGAGAGACACTCCGTACATCCCAGTGATTCATTCACTTTGCATCTCATCTCGTCTCATGAGTACACAACATTTACAGTGATGAATGGCCGCAGCTCCTATCTCTCGGCTGGCTTATGGCTGCTTTGAGACCGAGTTGCGAACCATCACCGGCGCGTTCGTCTGAGCGTCTGTGTGTGTTTGTGTGTGTGTGTGTGTGTGTGATCCCGAAAGCCAGCGGGAGATTCTAGCTCACGTCTTAGGCTAATGGCTTAATTAATGAGGGTGGGATCATGTCATGGGAGGGAGACGCCCGTGTACACAGTGAAATTGTCGTTGTGGTCGCAGAAGATTGGGATCGCTGCTTCGCGGCCCTTTCGCAAACAGGAGTGATGGTGAACGACAGAGGCAGAAGGCTAAAGACACAAGGCTCATCACGCTCAGCCGAGGCCTAGCTGTGTATCCGGGCCACTAGAGCACATTCGTTTGTATCGGGTTGATAGATGTTAAACTCCTGCAGCATCTATGATAGGCTGACATATGGATGATGTCATACGTTTGACCTTGCACTAATGATTTTGTCTCTCTTTTCTCTTTGTCCACGCCTGACCTGTCCCTGCCGTCGCCTTCAATATTCTCAGGTAAGAATAAGTGAAATCTTTTACCGTGTGAATGATGTCTTGTGGTTCTGGATGCTTTTATCCAATGCATCTTTCAGTATCAGTCCATTCTTTTTCTTTATTGCATGTTGAAATGAAGCCTCAACACTGGCAGTGCAATAAATCACAAAGACATGGGCGGGATTTGAACCCATGATCTTCTGTTTTACAAGACAGATGGCCTCCACAATGACAGACTGAATATTGATATTTTCAAAGTAAAATTAAAAGAACAGGTCAACGGCAAACGTCACCAGTCGCCTTTTCGTTTCCCCTCCACTAGCTGCACACATTTTTCTAAATTGCCTGTATGAGGAAATGCATCCTCTCAGCGTCTTAGTGAGAGGCAGTAATCACTGACTCCAGAAGCCTGTGCTTTTCTTCATTCCTAATTGGCTAATAAATTACCTCCGCTGATGAAAAATGGCGTGTGTGTGCAAACTTGTGATCAGATCCAGTTTGTCTTACAAAGTAGCTTCGAGTTGCAAAGTGGAGGTGCAAGCTCTTTGGAAATTCATCAGTAGAAAGATATATTTTTTTAGGGGGCTTTTCATCATTGATTGATAAAACGCCACGGAGAGTGAGGAAGGATTATGTGATTTGGGAGATTTGCAGATAAAACGCTACATGTTTAATTTAGGGGACAATGAAAGCGGCATATCACTGGTGCTACACCGCTGCACATTAGGCTAGTCCCCACGGAGACTGTTGTTCTAATACTTATTTACACACCAGACCCCCCTGGGAAGAGGAAGAAGGGAGGGATTAGTGTGTGTGTGTGTGTGTGTGCCGGAATACTAACACGCCGCGACACATCAAGGGATGCTGTGTTTGTTTAATTGAGAAACTGCGTGTGTGTGTTGTCACAAGACTTTGTGACTGCATAATTATTTGACTTTTTGAAGAAATGTGGCACTTTAAAATCACTTGGTTCTCAAACAGTTTCATGGCACGGACCCCTAAATAGACACACGTCGGGGCCCCCTGGCCCCCCATTTGATAAGTTTAGTGTATTAGTTATTCAGTCAGTCAGTTTTATTCATTCTCTAATTTCCGATAAATTAAAGTGAAATGCTTTAAAATGTCATTTCACATTCTGATGTCCAAAAGGTCTCTAGTCTCTGCTAACAAGTGGCCCCTCCAAAGCTTCACTGTCGCATCTTTCACAATAGCAAACGGGTCATAAACTCCCATGCTGACCTCTTGGTAACTCGAAGTTTTAAAAAATATATCGCTAACAATGTGCGAGAAAGAGAGAAATGGAGAGAGAACGAGCAATTCCTGTTACTGCAGAAAGCCAAATAGCCATTTTCGTGCGGCTCATGCAGCTGTGAGTGACTTTTTCCTCCTCATCCTAGACTATTTTTGCTTTATTTATTCATCGGTGACATTAAGTCACCCCATGTCACAGAAGGCCATTGTTTCTGCTTGTTAACCATTCACATGGCTGTGAGTTTGAAATGATTCAGACGAGATGAAGTGCCTCCCCTTAAGAGCCTCTAGCCCCTCATCTGACTGAGTGTGTCTGGCAGCATTAGACTTCCTCATTCTTTCTGTCTCTCACACTTTCCTGCATCACATCGTCCTGTGACACAAAACAATCCAGTGAAAATCACCTGCAAAACAAGTGAACGAACCCGGCCATTACCGCTAATGGTGGAAGTTTCTATGGCGATGTGCTTACAAATGAGCACAGTGCTAAATGGTTTTCAAAGCCAAGGACATGGTGGGAGCACAAGACAAGGATTTCTCTAGCGCTACCACGGAAACCAAAACATGTAAGACAAGAAATACTAGAGCTGCAAGAAGCCCCACCCATCTGCAAGTCTCTGCAGCAGTGGCGGCTGGCCAACAGAGGGTACTAGGGCGCCGCCCCACCACTCCCCACATCCTAGACCTTCATTGAATAATATTATATAGTTAGTGAGTAAAATGTACAGTCTGCAATAAAATGTAGATTAAAAATGTTCTATGTTGTCTAAAGTTACTGATAGGTCACGTATTTCCGGCCTGGGGCGCAAGAATCTTTGCCGATTGACTCTCGTTATAAGTTGTACATGCGCAGTTCGCTCCTCTTCAATACAAGAAATAGGAGCTTGCTGGGACGCATGGAACCTAACCCAAACAGCATTTATCTGAATGCTGCTGAGGGTCAGGTGACATAGTATAAAGAGCGACAAAGTATACATAGGGAGAAGGTCATGGTGGATGAATGGGTCAAACACAGGCCTTTCAGGAGACTGTTATTATGCCCTGTGTTATTTTTAGACTTACTTTTTGCACGAATTGAAGTACCTTAACTTACCCAACTAAGCATGTTTCATTATAACAAATGTTCATTCAGCTCAGCAAATACAAATAAAGGCCTTTTCATTTATTTAACTACACTGGTGTGATACCTTAATACATGTTTGCTTGATTTTTGGTAAAGCCCCCCCTGGAGAAAAATGCACCAGCCGCCACCACTTAAACAAACACTAGCAATTCCATGCAGCTAAAATCTGACCCAGGTCCAAAGTGTGTATAATATAGTGAATGGCATTTCAGTGCAGTGCGGTGCCCTGTGCAATTTGCCCCTTGGCTGTGCAGGTACTGAGACACCCATAAACAACCGCGGAGAATGAAGCACTGAAATGACAGCACTTTCGCCTCTCCACCAATTACAAACCCAGCAGGTGGTTGGACACTTAGCGGGGGTAATTCCTCCATTCCTCCATCCCACAATCCATCCATCCATTGCTGTGTTCAATGTTGCTTCCCACTATCAAGGTGCGCCCCCCCCCCCTGGCTGCGGTGGCATCACATGCTGTGTGTGTGCAGATATATGTCCATGTTGGCATGCATGCTGAAAGCATTGTAAATATGAGAGAGTATTTGAGTAAGTATTTGGATTAGACTCAGTATTTAACTTCTGGTTGATGTAAATCCATATCCTTAATAAAAGAAAGGCTCACTTCACCATTCCTTGTGCCCTCCATTCATTTTAATACACTTTATTAATCCTGCAAGGGGGGAAATACACATAACACTATGAGGCAACAAAACAATTTCACACACAGTGTTTTTCCACTTTTCCTCTCAACACACTACAGCACTTACACCTCAGTATTTAACTTCTATTTGATGTAAGTCCACATCTGTAACCATAGGACTCCATAGGACTAATTTTATTAGATCAAATAAAAGCAGGGTCCATGTGGTGCTGAGATGCAATTGTGCCCAGTTTACATGGTTTAAAGGGGTAATAAGTAGTACAAAATGCATGCTGTACCAAAGACATATTGCAACACTCTATCTAACTCTCTATCTATCTAACACTATTGCAATTCCTACTGGTTCTATAGAGATCATGGATTAGTTAATGCCCCGAAGGAAGTTCAACATAGTCAGGGTATAGTTATAGCCAAACACTGGCAATCCCAGATAACCTGTCTCATCATTTTACTCTGTCAACCCAGGAGTTGTCCAATCCAGCTATGAGCATGTTCACATAAAAGGGTCGAGGTTTGTAACAAGTAGCCAATCACATGCAACACGGACAGATCCAGAGCAGCACTTTGGTGACAGAGGGTCTTCTGACGTGCTAACCAATGCTACCTGCATTGGTGCTAACCAGTGCTAACAACTTATCCTAATGCTACCTGCACTGGTTAGCTTCTAACGCTAGGCTAACAACCTATCCTAATGCTACCTGCACTGGTTAGCTGCTAATGCTAGGATAACAACTTATCCATATTGTAACTACACCAATGAGGCCACAATAAATAAAATAAGATTTATTTATTCATCATTTATTTATTTTTTCCATTAAAAAATAATATCTGTTAATTCAGTAAAATCCCCTTGAATACAATGCCATTGAATACAATGCTCATGTTTTCCAGAGTTGATTGGTGAGGTGTGGGTCTTTTTACATGCTTGGATCCAATATCCTGAACATTACCTGGTCCAGAGCCGGTTAGGTGTGCAGCCTCTGTTACCATGGTGATCTACCACGCTTAAAAGTGAGCCATCTCCGTGAGACCGAAAAGCCAGGGTTAAGCGCAAAGTTAACTCACTGAACCACTAATCTCCCTCCCTTTCTGTCTCTTATTCACACATTAAATCTACTTTTTGGTTGAGAGGCCTCCCATCCGCAGCCCCTGCTTTTATTTTGACATGATCAGGTCAGTCAAGGAGAAAGACCCCCCTCCGTCCCCAGCCAAGCCCTTTTCTGACGCCCTTTCTGCCCTCACAACCAAAGCAGAACGAGGAAGTGAATCACTATCATTGCCCTTGAACACTCTGCTACACTCCGCAAGAGTCAAGAGAAAGGGAGGATTGTTTTATCAAATCCTCGTCTAAGCGAATGGCTGCTGTGGCTCTCTTCTATTCGGCGGGTGATCTCTTTAAAAAGTGGAGTGGTGCTTTCCGACACTTTTTCCATTGCGAACAAGGGAGGATAGCACGATACTTCTTTCGCCTTCACTCCCAAATTGGCACCATCATAAAACCATCATGTACTCATAAAACCTGTGTGTGTGTGTGTGTGTGTGTGTGTGTGTGCCCTCATTACTCTCTCTCTGAGATGAAGCATCCAAACATTGTGACACTTCTAAGTGAAATACCTGGTGGAGTCAGCTAGAAAAACATCAATGCGGAGCCTCAATAAAGTTTTTCAAGAATAGTCAAAAGGAGCAGCGGAGGCTAATGGCCCCTAGCATGGCTTGAGACTAAGCTCTGTCACATGGAGCACCCTGGGGCGGCATTATGAGTAAGAGAGCCAACATGTGACAACATCTTTTGGACCGGTCATCACGGTCGACAGTCTCACATCCTATATTTTCCCTTCTTTCATCCTCCTTTTTTTTTATTGTTGCATTAGTCCTCCGTGTTGATATTTCATAAAAATCAGCAAATATCTGTGCCTTGTTTGCACTCCCTTGAACCCCCCTTCCCCCTGCCCCCCACCCAGCCTTCTCACAACCTTCTGCTTTTTAGCCCTGATCGATGTTTGTGTTTTTTTTCCATCCGATCCCAATCGCTCCCTGTAGCCGTGACCTGCTACCATGCTAATCAATAGCGAGCAAATTGCCCGGGCTACAGAGGATCCACCAATGAATGAGGGCAGTTATGGAGGAAGGTGGAAAGGTGGAGGAGGGGGTAAAAAAAGGCTTCACTTCATCTTCATCATCTTCATCAATATGAAGACCCCATTCACTCCCATTCAAAACCTCATTTCATATAATCATTTCATTTCACTTCCATGTCTCACGAACACAATAGCCAGTACAATATAGTATAGTGACTGTACATCACTAAAAATGACCATTGATGAGCAGTAGATTAGATAGGTATGCTCTTCTATTCTATTCTATTCTTCAAATTCTACCTGAGAGTTTTTACAGTTTGAGTGTTCCTCGGTGCAGAACACGCCACGCCGTTTGTTTTCTTCTTTTCATCTTCCACCCACCAAAACGCCGCCGCGCGTCACTTCATATAAAAGGATTTGCCGAGATTAAGGCAGACATCAGCAGAGAATGAGACTGAGAAAGAGGAGCGTGTGTCTGTATTTCCGAGGCAGATGCGAAGCGAATGACATGGTTTTGTGTGACGATTTGCAAAGTCGAACGATCCCCAGCCTGAACCGCCTTTGAGGAACACAATCGCATTGGACATGCATGGAAATGAATCGCAGGTTCACAGGCATACACACACAGGCACACCTGCACAACTGCATACGTGCACACATGCACGCTGAATACACAATAACATCTGACTCCATTTTTCAGATAATGGATTCCCTCAAATTGTTAGAATGCGACTGCAGCAAACAATCGGGCCGACAAACCCTGAAAGTGTGCCGCCTCACATTTCCCCAATTTTTTTTGCTGTGTTTTCTGAGTGGAAACATTGCGCAACCCAAGCTTCACTGCCTGAGACAGGAAGTAGAGAAATGCAGAAGAGTCTAAGGGTACCATGACAGCTACAGTTCATTTTCAGAACCAGAGTGGAAACGTTGACTTTGTTTGACAAGTGAATGAGGGCTTGTAAACAAAAGCCACACAGACTCCACGCTGATAATTTAATAAAATAAAAGCGCGCACCTGATCTAGCTTATTCAACGAGTTCTGTGATTGGTTGAATTGACTTGATTGCATTGATCGATTTAGTTTAATTAGCCTGATATTGTGTTGAATAAAGATTTATTGAGCTGAATCAGGCTTTGGATCAGGTATCATGGATTGAGATTTGTTTGTATTACTTCAGGTAAAAAAAAAGAAAGCGCTCTGATGAAAGGTGTTATTGTTCAAAAGAAACTATTGATTGGGATATTGAGTTGATGGGCTCTGCTGTCGTCAATATACAAACTGGAGGGATGTTATAGTTTGGTGAGGATTTGGATTGCGCAACACGTCTCAGAGAAGCTCCATATATTAAATTATTACCAGGGTTCCCACTGTGGCCCGGATGCAACATTCCATGTACGTTTCCATGACTTTCCATAACTGAGTCGGAGTGCTTCCATGACCTAAAAAATGCAATCAGTCTGGTTTCCACTCCAGCTGGGCTGAAAACCACCAGCTAATGCAATGAAAGTGTGAAACAAGTTGGAAAGTATATTCTGCTATATCCCTCTAAAATGTGGGAATTTTGTAAGATTCCCTGATATTCCCAGAGAATCTATCAAGTTCCCTGACTTTTCACTTCACTGTCAGTAAATTCTATGATATTCAAGTGAGAACCCTGAATTACGTGCTTGCATTCTATATCTATTCTCATGCTTTTTCTGCAGCTCAAGCACACATTTTGCAATACATGTCATGTATAGCAGGTAATACAAACAGGAAATACCACAAAATGCTACAGAATGGCTGCTCCAGGACTCCGTAGGAAGGTGGAGTGGAGGTTTATGGGAAGAAAAGACTGACAGAGTGAGAGCGAGTTCCCCGCCCCTTCTTTGCCCAGTTTAAATCACCAGCAGAAGGTCGGTGTCAGTCTGTCAGCGGCCATTTTGAGTGAGGGCAGGCAGGCCAATCTGCCGTAATGACTGTTTGATGATGAGCCTATTTAATTATCATTAGCCTCATCACACAGCCTCAGTCCCTTTATGGATCCCACAGAGGTGAATAAGAGGGTTTTCCCAGGGAAGCACTGGGAGGAGAAGAGGTGGAGAGGAGAGGAAAGGAAAGGAAAGAAGAGGAGAAGGGGAGAGGAGGAACAGAGGAAAGGAGAGGAGCAAAGAGGAGAGGAGAGGAAAGGAGGGTAGTAAAGGGGAGGAGGTAAATAGGAGGGAGAAGAAGAGGAGAGGAGGGCAGAGAGGAGGATCGAGTGTAGAGGAGGGCAGAGAAGGGTAGGAGAGGCGAGGAGAGGGAAGAGGAGGAGAAATGACACTGATTGTAACAATTAGACTGATTAAAAGAGTGGCGCTCTCCAACTGTTCACCGTCATCCCTCACCTAATTTACTCCGCTCCGCTTTATGACATGCGTGCGAGGGTAAACAAGCAACTAACAGGACCCCCTCAACACACACACACACACACACACACACACACACACACACACATTGCAATACTTCCCTCACGTGTTAAAGAACGGCCCACTTTACCTCCGAGTCTTTTATGTATAACCTGATGTGGCCTGCAGCTAGGGAGTGTTAATGATGTTTCAGAGAGAGAGAGGGAGAGAAAGAGGGGGCTAGGGCTAACATCTGGTACCCATACTAACCTAATCTTTGCTAAGGACGACCCAGGGAGTCTCAACCCAGCGTTGAGACGGCTCACCTCGGGCTCAGCCCAATGTATATCTGCATGTATTGACATTTTAAAGCATTTTAAATGTGAATCAGAGACTGTGAGGTTGCAGGCACACGTGGCTGCTTGTGTGCATTCACAGTCTTTTCTTTTACATTATTGGTTTGTGTTCCCAACCCATCCTGAGTGGCTGTACAGTGGTTCTTGCGTTTGACAAAAATGCTTTTAAATGGAATCTATGAAATAGGAATAAGAATAAGATAAATAACTAGATTAGTGATCATAATAATAGTGGTCGTAGTGGTAGTAGTCGTAGTTGTAGTATTTTTAGTAGTGGTAGTATTCGTGGTAGTAGTAGTAATAGTGGTGGTAGTAGTAGTCACAGTAGTATTTGTAGTAGTAGTGTTAGTATTTTTAGTACTAGTAGTAGTAGTAGTAGCAGTAGTAGAAGTGATAGTATTTTTAGTAGTAGCAGTAGTAGTAGTAGTCGCAGAGTAGTAGTAGTAGTGGTAGTATTTTTAGTAGTGTAGTAGCAGTAGTATTTTTAGTAGTGGTAGTTGTAGTAGTAGTAGTGGTAGTATTTTTAGTAGTGTAGTAACAGTAGTATTTTTAGTAGTGGTAGTAGTAGTAACAGAATCCACTTATGT
>OOFE01030406.1:25277-38297 GCA_900323365.1 Monocentris japonica | reverse complement strand
AACACACACACACACACACACGGGCACACAGGCAGGGCTACGATCACATGCACAAATGCACAAGCACATACATGCATCACATGCGTACGGACACGCGCTAGTACACACGCACACACACACACACACACACACACACACACACACACACACACACACACACACACACACACACGGTGGATCCTTTAATCCAAAGGACACGCCAGGGATCTAAAATGTCTGCAATAAAGCTTTAATAAAACCTTATCCGGTACATTTGGCACTACATTTGGTGCTATTGGTCTCTGGTGAGTGCAGGGAAGGAAGACAGCAGTTCATTAATAACAGGTAAAAAGACAAGGTGGGCCAACACACAACTGGAGAAATTCAAAGGGACTGACTGCGTCTCTCATTCAACCATATATTATGACTGCGCAGCCTGAATTTTCACCTTGGAGTTGCTGAGTGCCTGGGACAAACAGGGTTCGCTCTGTGAGACCAATGCCATATTTTCAAGAGTTTCAGCAACAAGCCTTTCCATGATCATAAACATCCATGTTCCTGGCCTGCTGCTGTTTTTTGGCTGGGCTTACAAATTAATTCAGATTAACTGTTGAATTTGCACTGATCAAAAAGAGCATGTGTGCTCAACAAACTTTACCTGGATACACAAAGAAAGATTTAGAAAACAGGGATATTATCTACACCAAGGTAAAGGTTGAATAAACTATTGGAAAAAAATCTTTCAAATCAAATAAAGTAAATAAACCTGTTTGGGTTCTTATGGGACTATAATTGAATAATCTCTCCCTTTTACGTTACTGCCAACTATTATTTTGTGCAAGATCCATTACATGAGTAGGAAGAAAAATCATCAGCATGTGTTGGACACCGATCTTTTGTTAACAATATGGAGCGCATGTTGACAGCAGGTCAACCAGGGTGACAGAGAACAGTGTATACTATACAGCTACAGCAAATGGGGAAATAAAATTACAGCTTGAATTGGCCAAATTTCATCTACAGTAACAAGGAGGTGTGGTCCTACATTTTAGAACCAATGATTTCATTATGATATAGTAGTCAGAGGAAAATCCTTTTGGAGCAGCAAACTGCACTAGAACCAAACTGGGACCAAAACATGGACAAATGTGGAACTAACCCTAAAACTGCCCCAAAATGTCACTATTGTAGAGATTAAAGAGAAAAACCTAGAGACATTGAGCAGAAGAGCTCGGTCATGCTAGATCGTATTGTCCTGAATCAGAAAGAAGTACAAAAACACTTACACAACTCCCATGCTTCTCCCCTAACACCTTTTGTACCATCTGATACCTGGGGAAGAGCTGGGACACAATAACAACATGCACCTCGCTGGTATATGGAGTTACGACAAGCGTAAAACCACCGCAAAGATATAAATCAAGCTGGCTTTATACAATAACAGCTGGTTGAAAATGACAGTTTCAGGAAACGCCAAATACTCACCTTTCAGCACGCAAGACACCACTTAAGTATGGATGATCCCATGGCATGAGCTCCTGCACAATAACACAAACAATACAATATCATCATATCCATGTGACGTCAAACTAATTAAGCCCTGACACATGGTGTGAGGTGTGTTATAATGACTGGGGCATTGCGCTATAATACAGCAGGACTAGTTGATCATCCACATGACGCAGTCTAAAATGAAATCCCCCCTGGGTAAAGGGAATAATGTGGCCTATCTAGTCTCAGGTCAGAGTATTCAGTGGCACTCACAGAATTACGAGGGTTGATTTTTTTCTTCATGTTCCTCATCATCTTAAAGTCTTTCGCTGTTCTGCAAGATTAAACAAACAAGTCAAGAGCTAACTGACAAGAAGCAGTCAGATCATATTCTCAAACGGGGGGTGTACAACTTCATGGCTTCGTCACTTTAGAAAACATCATGCTGTGTCAAACAGCCTGTTGAATTAGAACTGTAAAATAAGCACTTATGGGTGGAGAAGTGCTCTAGCTACCCAGAGAAGACATACACACATCCCCACAGACACTGGGAGGTCCCGCACCCACTGCTTCCAATGCGCCTATCATTCACTGACTCTAGGTCGGGTATCCATCTCTCACAGGAAAGCAAAAAGTCTGATGATCATTTTTTTGTGTGAATTTGCTCAAAAAATGATCATGCACCATCGGACTGTCAGCGGGAGGTGGAAAGGGTCTTAAGAAGAAATGAAACATCTGATCAAACTCACAACCCCCTCGCTATCCAAACTGAAGATCAGGTCTAGGCATTTTTCAGTATAATCTTTGAGAAAAAGGAGATTGTACCTGTCTGACAGCTTGTCTGTTAGCAGCTGCAGAAATTTCATCACAGTTTCTGCAGAGACAATAAAAATAAATAAAATAAAGTTACAGCTCAAGAACAAATCTGAGACTAGCATCAGCTAGGCAGAAAAATGTATTGTGTAGCTTGTATTAAACTTCTACAGAACTATCTAATCCAAAAAGCTATTTTTTTTAATCATGAGAAAAAATTAAACTAAATGAGAAGGGAATAGTTACACATTCCCCTGGTGCTCTTATCCATGGTAACTAAGAATGAGTGAGCAGGCAGAGGCTCAGTGTCTTGCTCAAGGGCACTTCGACAGGAAACTTGGCTGCTTATGAGACTCTACTAGGCCACCCTGCCACCCAAATTTGTATTTTGTGTAATCAGAACCTACTTACGGCGTCAATATCACAATCTTAAAGACACTAGATGGTTACAGCAGGGACTAATGATCACCACAGATATGTCCTACACTGTAGCGACGGGATGTTGTATTACAGTGTAAGGGAGAACATAACGGGAGCACATTACCTGGGGTTTTGGCCATCGTTCCCTTTAAAGCCCTGTGTGCGTAGGACTCATAGCCCACCAGTTTGGCCAGTTTGTTCCTGCATGCCAACAACTCCTCCAAACACGCCATCAGATCTGCATTTGGATAGAGGTAAATCCTGTAGGCAATCTCCCGCACCTGCAGGTTGAAGACAGGACAGAACAAAATGCACAATACATTAGAACATTAAATGTCAAAGCCATTACTTCCACTGTGATATTCATAGTTTGATTTTATACATTGCTGACAGTAACTAGAACTGCTAATAATACTTAAATGTGATTTTGAGTTTGGTTTTATAGTTCACTGGCTTGTATAACAAATGTTAACAGGAGGCTGGTGCCAATATTTTAGAAACAAAAAAAATTTTTCAGTGTCTTGAGAGGGGACTTGAATACCACTCAGGATAGGCTACTAAAAGTCCTGAACCTTCAGTCCTGGCTTTTGTTATACTGTATGACAAAGGCGCCTCCTGCTGAGCAATGGGAGAATTGTTCCATTGACCCAAATCAAATGCATACCAAGTCATCCGGGGAATCTGCATGTAATCCCTCAACCTGGATGAAGCTTCCCTCTTTTGCAAAGTGCAGGTGTAGATGCTCAGGAATTGCAGACCTTGCAATTCTGTTTGGCATGTGAGAGCCAACCAGAAACTCATTGTTTAGATCCAAGAGCTTCACATGAAGGGCGACTGCCTCTTTCCTCTGCCAAGAATTAAAGGAGCAACACGTAAATCAGTTATAATGGACAGGA
This sequence comes from Monocentris japonica, assembly GCA_900323365.1. Taxonomy (NCBI): domain Eukaryota; kingdom Metazoa; phylum Chordata; class Actinopteri; order Trachichthyiformes; family Monocentridae; genus Monocentris; species Monocentris japonica. Next base: position 34,698 of record OOFE01030406.1, on the reverse strand, counting down.
CAGGCATAGTAAAACACAAAACGTGTAGAGCATGGATAACTAGTCTGTTCACATCCATGTCTACTGCGAAGCATGAAAAATTATTGACCATCTCACCAGTTTTTCATCAAGATGAATTCCACTGATCTCGAAGTCGAACATGAACAACTCCGCCACTCGCCTAGAAAAGCAAACAGGAAATCAATATTAAAGCTCACTATTAAACTCACCCTCTTTACTGAGAGGGTGATGCGACCACTCCTAAAGATATGCAAAGGGAACCGTTAAATCCTACGTCCAGGATATAGTCTCGTCAACATTATTTTGGATGTGTGCAATTCTAACTACTTACTACCTCTGTAACGAAACCGTAGATTAAATAATATAGTAAATCTTACCTTGTATCAGGGTCCAGCTGAGCCACAGTGTCCGGGTTGTCCAGCAGATTCTTTAGGCTCTTGCATAGCTTAACATTAGTATTTAACCTGAAAGATACAAACAGCAAATCTAGGCACCTGTAAAATGCCAATCAAAGTCTCTCAATTGAAGTGTGCTAGTAACCATATTTTTTTGTCCAGCATCCCTGTGGTACCGCTACAAGTATCCTCTCCCTATATACTGCATATTACATGCTCAGTGCGCTTGATGAGCATGTGCGCTGTGTTGTATATTTGTGGTGTGCAGCTTTGAAAGAAAATTTTCATGTTGGAAACAACATCTAATGCAACTTACTTCTCCACAACTGTGCCGATCTCTACACAGGTTTTCTCTGCGGCCTCACGGAATGCTGGATCTGGATGTGCTACTTTCACAAAGTCTGCCTGTTTACCGGGAGAAAAATCTCAATTACAACACAATACAATATGGACTTTGTTGCAGAGTGAACAAGCCATCCAGATGTTGTTGATTTAACCGACAGATATCCATAAATACTACACATAGTAAGCATACAGTAATACAGTAAATGATCATCAGCTGCAGTGCAGGTGCCACTGGTGCTAGTGGGGGTTACGTGCCTTGTTCAATGATGTGTGGTAGTGTAGCATCATAGACTTTGAGGGGTTTTCTATTACATCACCCCTGCAAACCCCAGAACACTTTAAACTGTTTGACCCAGGGATGGAAGCAGTGACGCTCCCAGTACTGGTATGCTGCTCTTACCACAACGCATTTATTGTCACTATTGCTCATATGGCATAGCTTCACCATTTTAGAAGATTCTGTATGACAATCTGCTAAACATCAGCTGGGTAGCTTCTGTGATGGTGAGGGGTGTTTGATGTCTGCTGATTATGTCCGTTTGTTCATGTCTTATGTGTGCCATTGTTTAACTTATGACAATTCAACTTTTCTTTCAACCGGTTATTATACTGCCCCTTAAAATATTTTGTATCTTGAACTTACAAGGTCAGCCACTTTACACAAACCATCTGAGAGCTGGTCAAAAGACTCCACAGTTTCAACCCCTGGAGGACAACAGCATGCGTTTTCTACCAGACGCTGAGTGTCCTTCAGAGCTCTCTTTGTGGCAACCTCAAAGCCAGCAGGAGAGCTCAGCTCTGGCACTCCAAACAAACCCTGCAACCAGAGGTCAAACACAGTGACAACGGGAATGTCAAAATGTGATGAGGACAAAGGCAGACCAGCATTGGTTTGGCAGGTGTTAAAACACTCACAGATGATTACTGCGAACTCGAGCTATATTTATTTTACTATATCAGTACAGTTGTAAACATTAGGTAGTGCAAAACACTGTTCTAGTACACATTTACGAATCTGATACGATACGTACCACGTTTTTTTCGAACAAGTCCAGTCTCTTGTGAGGTTTGGCATTGAATGCAGCCCCGACAGGTGACCATGTTGTGACATTTCTCTGTACATACGTCCATATCCTTCTATGCTTTACCAAGTAAAGCAATCGTTTACACGCAGACATTGTGTACTATATCTGTTTTTAAGCTCTGCTATCACTGAGTTGATGGCTACTTTAGCTTGTACTGACATGGACTGATAAAGGACATGCTAAACTTTAGCTTAAAGTACGTTAGCTTGCTTGCAAAAGACGAATAGCAGGTACAGTTGATATATTCAAAAACAGTGTTGTTCTCAGTGAAACGATAAGCTAACTTTAGTTGTCAACAACTATTAATTGACCTTTTTGAATAGGTACTGTTGTATAAGGCGTGACTGTCAATCTAACAAACAAAATAGCATCCACATGTTAACTTGCTAGCTAGCAGTCAAAGCCAATGTAGATGACTGTTGCAGCTGGTATTTTCGTGAAAAAGATAAATAGCTAAATATTCACAAAATAAATATGACAGCACTGTGTTTGTCATACTGAATAACACTTTACTTTATGAATGTTGGTAAGTGGCAATGAAAATCCGGGTTGTTTTTTTATGTGTCGAAAGTGCGAGAAGCAGAAGATATCGGTTCGTTATGTGTCGCACAGGAACGACGTGGTGTTTTGTAGTTTTTGTGGGAGCTCTAGGTCGCCTTCACTTTGCGTTAAGACGCCCATAGACCAAATGTGGCCTAAGGAAATAAATAAGGGTGCTTTTTATAGTAAATAATTAAATAACACTTGTCTAAATAGTCATGAAATTATCATGGAATAAAATTTCCTAATCTAATCTGGAGATTAAAAAAAAGTAATTTATTATTCACATTTGTAAACATCCACTTTGCTAATTTAACCAGAGTAAAAGGGGCAGAGCTGCCATGCATTGCCGGATAGACAAGGAGGAAAGAATGTCAATCAAGGAGGCCACCATCCTCATGCACCTCTCAATTCTTGGGTGCCAACCACCAATCCAGACCCACTTTCTGTGCATGTTTGACAAAACACTTCAGTCACAAAACCTGATGGCTGATGATTCATGTTCATGATGATTAAGACTCTAAGACTGAGAAGTAACTCTCAAACACTGAATATACCTTGAAACGATGTCTTTATTAATAGGAGGAATAACTCATTCATTGCACTCCACAACCACATTGAGTTATAGTTTTTCCTGTGAAAACTGTTTATTAAAGGTGTAGTATGAAAAACGTTAAGCAAATGCGACTGTACTTAGAAACCTCCCCTAAACAAACAAATCTAAATCATGTGACTGACAAAAAGTTTTAGGTCAACTCTGAAAAAGAATTTAATACTGAAAGTAGGTAACACAGGACAACAATAATATGTCTTCCCAATATGAGAAATCACAGTATTTTGCAAAAAGTACTTTTTGGTTTCTTGTACTTGGCAAAAAGGTACCAATTTGTGACATATGGCAAGACAATGCAGTTAAACGTCATAAAAAAAAAGAAAGAAGTTAATGCTCAAGTTTAAATAAACACTGAATGATCGTCATAAACCTTTCAGACGATTCCATTCTCAATCACATATTTACATCTATTGACTAGAATACAACAAAAACGATATTCAAAAAAATGAAATGATGTGGGGAAGAGGAATTAATATTGTACATTTTGGCTCATATCAACTCACAATACAGTCAAGCATAAATTGTGTGGATTTACAAAGGAGTGCTGTAGTCAAGATTGTGAACATGGATTAGTTTTGTCCCAGTGAGTGTGCTTGGACACCTGCCATCCTGGAATTGTTTCTTGTCGTTAGCCTAGCTCATCACTTTACAAAAAACAACTGCATGTCTGAGACTACAGTAAACTTAGTTGACCCCTGAGTTTCTAATGCAAAACTAGTGTATGAAATACCTCATTACAGTGTATCTTAGTGCAAGCCAGCAATATGCTTGATTAAACAGAGGTATATTAGATAGCACCCAAGCTGACAATATTCCCCAGAATGGTTATTCTGCTGGCCAAATCACAACAAGCAGTATGGGAGGAGGTGTTTTGCTCTGTATCCTTGTGAAAACCAGCAGTTCAAATGCTTAAATTCATTACATTTACAAACGTTTTTTTTATTTTTTCATAGAAAATATAAATATCCCTGAATGAAACAGATTCACAGCATTTTCTCTTGAGGACTCTCCAGTGCTACTACCATAACGTGGCCATCAAGTGTCTTCAAGGTCTCCAGTTAATGTCTCTCACTTTGCTCTAAAGCCTGTAGTTCCAGCCGCCAAGTCCTTCATTCACTATCGTGATAAAGTACTGTCCGCTTACCCCGGTTCCGGGTGTTCACGCGAGTGTTTCGCCTGGGTTTGCTGTATGACTCGTCACTGTCCTCCTCCTCCGAGGCGGCCCGCCGGCAGCGCTGCCTTGAGTGGCGGGAAGCACTCTCACTGATCCTGGGCTGTCGTTTGTGACCGCTCCTCTTTGGACTGCTGTGGGACCCTGAGCTAGCAAATGAGTTTTCAGAGGCTGAAGACGAATGCTCACTTTCTGAGGCAGAACTGTGATTGCTACTGCTATAGCTTTCCTTTCGTTTGTTCCTCACATTTTTCTTCCCCCTTGAATGACCAACATCCTCTTCCTCATCTTCCTCCTCCTCATCTGAACCAGGCTGGGAAGAGGTGTCCTCCTTGCTGTCACCATCCTCTGGTTTGGACTTGCAATGAGGTTCCCTTTTGGGTCGCTTGGAGGAGCCTGGCCTTTTGTTAGCCTCTTTGCTATTTTTATTGATCTTGGGCAGTAGCTCTTTCTCTCCTTCCTCCCTGTCTTCAGAGTCTGAGGTGTATATACGTTTTCTCTTGGAAGACGCTTGACGCTTGGCTTCATTGGGAGAGGCTCTTTTAGACTCATGCTTATACCGGTCTTCATCAGAAGGGGCGGCAGATTTGCTATTACCGTTCCTATGTTTCCCCTGGTTTTCAGAAGCAGACTCTTCCTCAGAAAGAGAGTTGTCACTGATGTATTTCTTTTGTGGTTGAGCTCGGAGGCGCAGCTGTCTAGCTGACGTGCTGTTATGCAACTTATTGTCAGATTCTTCGTCTGATGAGCCGGTAGAGCATTTCCTCTTTGACCTCTTCTTGGGTTTGAATTCCTGCTCCGAGCTCTCTGAAGCACAGTTGTTGCTATGAGGCCGTTTAGGTCTGCTCTTGTTTCGGGTTGGCCTCTTTTTCTTTGTTTCGACTTCAGATTCCTCATTGGAGTGATTGCTATCTACTTCATGTTCCTCGTCTTCTGTTTTCAGTTTTTTCTTGCGTGAGCTAGATCTCTTTGGAGCGCCACTGAGTTCCTCCGATTCCTCACCCTCGGGTTTGTTAGTTGAGGCAGATGTTTGTTGATCTTGGCTTTTTGATGATGGAACTTTACTCTTTTTCACACAGTTCTTCTGTATTTCCTTCACCGCCTTTCTCCCATTTTGGTGTGGGTGCTTCTGGGAATCATGGTCTTCGTCCTCTTCATCGGAGCTGACAGGAGGTTTGCGTCGTGTGGTTCTGCATACAGTGTCCTCTACCTCATCCTCCTCACTTGCACTCAGAGTATTCCTACTTTTCCCACCTGAAGCGGTTACTGTGCTACTAGAGGGTTTCTGAGACACAGCAGCCTGTTCGTCCTCTTTAGTCTCCTTCTCTCGTTCACCAGAACTCTCCTCTGCAGCCTCCTCTTTCTCAGAGTTATTATCAGACTTGTGACGTTTCGCACCATGTCCATTCACATGAGACAAAACATCTGAAAAAGAAAAAAAGCCCAACTGATTAGAGCAGCATCCATCACAAATACCATGGACATGGCAAATAGTAATGAAAACTAAATGTGACTGATAACAAAAACAGTAATTTTCTCACCCCTTCCCTTGGTCCTGGCAATTTGTCTTGTCGTCCTGTGTCTGTTGGAGCTCTTGTCTCCATTCTGCTGATGCTGGGAAGAAGATGAGGTGTCGCTCTCATCGCTGTCCTCATTGTCCTTGGATTCACTAGCTGACTCCTTTGTATTCTGAGCAGCTAGAAAGGAACAAAGCCAGCATTAAGTAAGCAATCCTGTAAGCACATCTGCGAATGAGGGGCCTAAAACACAACTACAACTGAGGTAGTTTTACATGTATTTGAAGGCTGTACAAGGATGGTTTACATTGGCAAGCTCTATAAACAATGCAGTAAAAACTGCATGTTGAGTTATGATTGGTTAACTCAGTTTTATAAAAGCTTATTTCGCCATTTACAGGTCCAACCCTTCCTGAACATATGTGAATGCCCCAAAAGTGTAGATTAGTAGTTAAACTCAGGATTGTCTTTTAAAAAGGTAAAAAGAAAAGCAGTTAGATAATTTTTCCTGCCTACCCCGTGCTGATGACCCTTCCTCAGAATCTGAGCTGCTCTGGATCACTGCAGTACGTTTGCTGGCCCTGGTGGCATGGCGGAGGCGGATGCTGCTCCTTGTCGGCTTCTCCTCCTCCTCCTCCTCCTCATAGTCTTCATCCGATGCTTCAAGGAGTTTGATCTTATTGACAGCTGCCCTGGCAGTCTTTCTCTTCAGCGACCTGCGACTCACAATTTCCTCCTCCTCCTCCTCCCTGTCAGACCCCTGGGATGTTGCTCTGTCAGAGTCACCATGGCGACGTATCTCCCTGCGAGATGACCTGCCACTGTGACCGTTCACTTGAGCTCTGCCCTCTGAGGACAAATGAGATGGGAAGAATGTGTAGCATAGTGGCATATGCCATTCTACTATGTCCATGAAGGGTTTCTGGGCAGACACTCATACTTTCCAAGAGTAATGTTAAGGGTAAACCTGTGTCTATTATAAAATAATAATCATCAGTGCTGAGACCTTGAGGTTTGTTTTTTTCACGTTGTTAGCTCATTTCATTTCCATGTCATAATATACACCTGTTGAACAATAAATGCAAAAAAAGCCTTGTTGGAAAACTATCTTTTATGTGTGCCTACCTCATGGTGGTACACCATGAGGTAGGCACACATAAAAAAAAATCCAACCAATAATATCACAGATTTTTGAACAATCAAATAAAAACTGCCTCTCTCTTCCCCCCAACAGATATCCCATCGGTCACTTTTGAACAGTCCCTCCCCGCGTTATATCCTGCCCCAACATCCTGTTTCAACAGGAAATACATCAAATTAGGGAAGCTCTCCAAATGCCATTTCATTGAGACTTCAAGGTCATGTGTCAGGAGTGTTTACCTGTCCGTTTCCTGTCTGCAGCAGCACTGTTCCTAGTCAGCCGTGTGCTCCTGCTGTTTTTAGTCCTGCTGGGGTAGCGATGGCATGAGGAATGGGATGACTTCTCTCCATCTTCGCTCTCCTCGCCTTCACTGTAGAATTCCTCCTCATCTTCATCATCATCTTCCTCCTCTTCACTGTCACTCTCAGCAACTGGCAATAAAGGGAGGGATGTGATTTTTGATACACAACTTTAGTTTGTATATTAACATTACGTTGTGAGGCTATCATTTTCCTGCTTTTTTCCCCACATTCCCATTTACACGCCTGATTTTTATGTGAGCCGGAATAAGGCGAAATAATTCAAGACTGGGTTTTATCTGCAAATAGACTTGTTAAATCCTGACCTTTTTTCCTCTTTTTGGCTCCATGGTTTCTTGTAACTCTTGCTTTCCCTCTGGTCTCTCTGCTTCGATGGTGCCTTGAGGACCCTGGTCGTTTCTCCTCCTCTGACTCAGTCAATGGCAGCTCGCTCTCACTCTCAGACTCTGAAATAGAGAAATATCAGTAAGAATAGAACAAGAGATATTACAGGCTCTTTGTCCTATGGCAGCATCACCATGGTATTGTGGTCATCAAGAGTTCAGGGATTCAAGTCAGGAATAAGAAACTTCACTCCCCTATACCTCAGAGCTACCAAACCTCAGTTTACAGCACTTGAGATAGATTTTTTTTTACAAATAAGATCTGTTCTTTACTGAGTAGTATCAAATGAATGAGTAAAAGTTGTATTATTGTGAAAATGTAATTTTAACTGTGAATTTTCATCTCTACAATCCTCCTCACTCCACTCCACAATAGTTCAGAAAGAACTATGCATCTTCGTCACAAATGTATCATGGGACTCTAACCTTAAATAGTCAGTAGAGTGCCAAGTTTAGGTAGGCTTGGATTGTAGGGTGTAAGTTGTTCTCATTTTGTGTGAGAGGTTAAATTTAATTTCCATTACATTGTGCCACAAATAACTGCATGAAGTTTTTCATTCTTACTAATGTGCAATTAGTATTTGTCTACTGGAAGACAAACATAGTATATATAGTACATTACACTGGAGGAGAATCTGCCTGGCATTATTAAAGAAGCTACTGTTCAGCAGGTATTACAAATAATTTGTGTACAAGTAACGACGTGTTAAAGGTTCAACTGTACCTGAGGTCGATGAAGCAGCTTTGGAGTTGTCCTCGGAAGAGCTGTGGCCTGAGCTGCTGCTTCGACTCCTCCTGGTCCTCTCAGGAACAGACACTTTGGCTGAGGTAGATTTGGTCACTGATGTTGACTCCACTTTTCCCTGAGTTTTGACAGCAGCCCTCTTGTGACTTGAGAGAAGAGAGGAATAAAGTGTTGAGACGATGACATCAATCACAGGAAAATATATTCAAGTGTGTACACCCAACTGTAGTACACTGTTCCCCTCCTTTGTACTTTTGCTGAATGTCCAACAACTTAATCTAAATCAGAATTTTTTGTCTCACCCAGCTCACCCAAGTGATTCATCATGAGTTGGGAACTCTGTCCACCGATGTAGCTAGAAACTTGGGTGGAATTTTTATAGGTAATTTGAGTAGTGGTGATCAGGCTAAGATAGTTGTGCAATAAGAATAGAAGGTTCTGGCACCAAGCTATATCACAGACCATATGAGCCAGATCGTAGCCCGAGGTCCTCCGGCAGGTCCCTCCTGGCTGTTCTAAAACGTACATTAAAAACAAGGGGCTTTCGGGCCTTTTCCATCAGGACTCCCAGACTTTGAAATGAATTGCCCGAGGAGCTCAGGCTGGCTAAATCTGTATCATCTTCTAAAACACGTCTTAAAACTCACTTTTATAGACCTGCTTTGATGTAATGACCTTTAATCATTGCTTTGACCTTCCTTTTATGGCTCTTGCCTTGCTTCCTTATTTCTATTGCTTTTGCTGTTTATTCTATGCATTTTCAATCCTTTTGTAACAGAGTTTTGAAAAGTGCTAGATCTTATCATCATCATCATCATCAATTTCTATGGCCAACACTATAAGCTGAGGAGAGGCAGAGAACTGAAACAGACCTTGTGGTGTTGGTGCCGGGGGCAGGCTGATCCACCTGCTGCAATTTCTTTCTGAACCTCTGGCTGCGGCGGAGCCTGTCGCTGCTCTTGACAGCAGTTTTGTACTCAGATATGATTGTTCTGATCCGCTCCTCGAAGAAGGCAGAGAGACGCAAGGTCATACTGTAAATCTAGGATGGAAACAATAGAAAAGAGATCAGATAAGCAACAATGTATACGTTGAAGCATGCAACACCCGATCAATTTCTACTTGCAGTACTAACTAAGTTATATTTCAGAAGGGGACTTATGCAT
>OOFE01030395.1:6040-40385 GCA_900323365.1 Monocentris japonica | reverse complement strand
TAAATGCTGAGAAACAGAATGACCTGGAGTAATGTGGAACAAGTAACTTGGCTACAATTCAGTTTACAAATCTGCTGACTAGTAAAAAACAAAATCCAAGATTGTCTATGTATATCAATACCACCTAAAGTTGTGTACAGAACCTGGAGACAATGATGTGATAGTCCACACCATCACCACATTATCCAAGCAACACAAGACATGGATTAGATGTCATCAGCTTGAAGCAAAACAGCATGAATGGTGATCACCACGATAAATGTCCTACAACAAGTTAAAGTTCTTTATTGTCATATGTACAGTATCACTTACAGTCATACTGGACAATGAAATGTTTGGGAGGAGGCACGTTTCAACTGGGTAGGTATACATTAAATCACGCATCTATATATAAAACACAAACAAAATAACAATAAGACAATTATGGGCGGATAAACTAAAATAGAAATAAAAAAAATGTATGAATATGAAAAAGCAAGATTGACAACAGTTGTAAATAATCTTAGGATATATATATATATATATGTGTGTACAGGTATAAAAGGGGTTGTGGGTCAACAGTTAAGTAGCCTGATGGCCTGTAAGTAGAAGCTGTCCTTCAGTCTGGAAGTGCGTGACTGTATGCTCCTGTACCGACTACCAGACGGTAGCAGGGTGAAACGTGTTAGCTGGGAGGCTGGGGTCTTTGATGATTTTATGAGCCCTTTTCAGGCATCGGGTGAGGTGAATATTGTCCAGGGTAGGCAGCACACTGCCAGTGATGGTCTGGGCAGTTTTCACCACCCTTTGTAGGGCCTTGCGAAACTCGGGAAGGGGGGCAAAATAAATGTCCGTCAGATTGGAAAAGTAAGTCACACCAAATACATAAAACCTAGGCTATAAATTAAAAATCAGATAACTTTCTAATTCGCGATTGATATCAAGGGAGGGATGGAAAAGTATTTTCATGTTTGGAGGAGAGATGGCCAACTCGCACTAGCGTGTCGAGCTGTTGTTCTCAAGCGACCGACAATGGTTAAAGTAATATGGCATTAGTGAAGACCTTTGCCTTTGTTACTTTCAGCGAAAAGTTAAAATAGTACAACAAAGTAGCTGAAGAAAGGAAAATAACACAAGTTGTGCCATTTTCCGTGTTAGCTACTTTGTGATACGTTATTTTTGAAGATTGCTAGTAAAAGAGCAACAACCGAGTCAACTGTAGCAACAGGCTGCTGCTAACGTAACTGCTGGTGGTGTTAGCATACATGCTAACGGCTATAGTTTAAACAAAGTTACCTGTGTAGTTCAGACGTGTTGTTACAGGCAGGGTACAGCGGCAGTAATTGTCCATAAAAGCAAGTAGATAAAGTAAAATCCTAGCGTGAAACTTCTTAAATGTTCAAACGTCGTAATAAGTTCATATCTTTTCAGTTCAAACCGTTTCTGAATCATTATTCCAAACCCACTCCCGGGAGGCGCATGGTGCAGTTTGTAGTTGGAATTTGCTTCCAGCGTTCCCGACTCTCTGGGAGTCTACCTTCTGGTCACAGGACACTCTCACCCAATCATAATAGGCGTTATATTCGACTCGACCAATCCAAGGTGTTTTTACAAAACCTCGCGCTGCCCTGCTCAAAAGTGGTGTTTTTCATTAATCCAATGGGCTTCCATCGACCGTGAACAAATGAGGAAGTCTAATAAACCCACAGAAGTTGTTCAGTGTCACAAGTTTAGCGTTTCAATAACTATGTTTCACAATGCTGTCCGCTTTCCTTTCCTAAACACGACAAGGCTGAATTACAAGAGTCACATGTCCTGGTTCAAAGTGGGGTCGAGGAGGGCTGGCATGTGGATGGCAGTGGATGTGGAATGTGAGTTCCCACTCAGTCTCATCATGTAACCACTATATCCTCCCCACAGCAGCAAATTCAAATTAAATTTTTAACTACATTGACCCCCTGACACACCTACAAACTGAGTGAGATTGGAATTGGAGACTAAAAGTGCCCCAATTCTCAGGGCCTTGACAAATGTCCCATTTATTCCTTCCCAACATAAGGGGCCACCTGTTCTTGGGATTGGCAGCTTTTGTTGCAGAGGTCACCCTAGGAAGGAGACTTTCACAAAGCCGCCCTGTCCAGCCAGTTCTACTTCCAGTGGCTCTACTATGGCTATTGGGTGTAGTAAGCCTTGAAAATAAACATTGCATATGTCAGTGGTACCTCAGATGCAACACGTCTTGGTAAACTACCCCCCACAAAGTATAGGGTAGATCTGAAATAGACAGGTTATGGTTTTACTCTTGGGTGCTCAGTCAGAAGACATTATCCACAGTGCAAATTCTGATTGAGAGGTCACAATGTCAATTTACTATAATCCCTAACAGACCTCACTACCAGGTGAAAAACGGTTTCGTTTTTATAGCACTTCTTGTCCCCTGCTCAAACACTGGGAGTCATATGTCAGGTGTGTACAAAGAGCCCAGCAGCTCACGCAACGGACTCTCCTTTGTTCCATTTACTATCTGTAGTTCATCTGCAGCTAACCTATTTTTTCACCCAATAATGTTTACTAGATTAATGTGTTTCAGGTTTCCAACAGTATGCCACTTTGGCTAATCTCACTATTGAAAGGATGTGAACAATGGTGCACCAGTTAACAAAAAGACTAATCAGGTATTCAGCTGGGAAATGAATGAAGGAGCCCTTGATTTTGAGCTTTCCCTCTTACAGGGTGATCATGAATACAAAATATCAGCAGCTTAAAACCATCAGAAATGTAAGGATCATATGTTGTGTTTTTATATAACGATTGTATAAAAGACAACATTGTTTGGATGAGTCAGTGATCTCCTTTGTGTTATATAGCAACAGCCAAAGAGAAACATATGAGGCACATTGGGTTTCTCTATCGGACGTGCTCAGAGAAGATACCAGTTTAAATATATGTCAACAAAATATTATCTGCTATTGGTCACAACACAATTAGAACTCTGACATGTTAACAAAATCAAATACTTTACTGTTTGTTAAATAAAAAAAGAAAATACAGGAATTTCAAATGCTGAAAAAACAAAAAGAGGTAGTTAGTGTGCTTAGTGTTTATGAAACCTTTTGCCCTTGAGCAGCAAAGGTGACAGCAAGACAAATATTTTAATTAAAAGGCCAAATAGAGGTGAAGATCATCTACCATTCTATTACCAAAAGGCACAGTAATTTCTTAATACAACAGTGCAACTCCCTTTCATCTTAAAAGCAGCTGATATTGAGTTTACTCTCCTTTACTATATCATTCACTGATGTGACAAAATCTAACACATTCACACAGGTCATGATTAGGAATTCCTTTCCATTGCATACAAGAAACCACAAAATTGAGATGAATTTTGTGTAAGAATAGAACTAAGTAAGGCAAAACAGTACTACCCTAGCACTGATCATGTTTCAGCTAATTAAGTAAACTAAGAATGAGGTTGTTTAAACCATAAAATATGGTAAAATATGTACATTCTTTGTTAAAACTTCTTAAAAATTAAGTCTGTTTGTGGCTGAAGGAGATACACGTTTGATAGACACAATACAGAGGAATGTCAGGAGCAGGGACGCTTTAGATTAAATGTTTTGACAGCAGTTGTAAGTGAATGGGTTCTTAGGGAAAAATCCAGGCTTTCTGTTGGAAGATATCTCTAAGACAGTCACCTCTTTTGCAGTCCTCCATTTAAATCTTATATTTCGTCTTCCCGCTTTCACTGATCACACAGATATGCTAAAAAAAGGGGGAAAAGGACAAAGTCAAAATGGAGAAAGAAAAGTGAGTTCAACAACATTCATTACACCAATTCCTTCATATTTTATGATATGATGCCTGTCATGACATTATTAGATACACATCAGGAGCCATTCCTCTGAAATAGAATAATTGTGAATCAAATCAGAAAAGATAGATTAAAGTGACTTACATTGAGGTCTCTAAAATACTCATTGTAGTCTAAGGCATATCCAACCACAAAAAGATTGGGTATCTCAAAGCCAACATCTGCAATGAAAGACAGGAGGAAAGTCAATTGGAAGCAATTCCATAGTCCACTGACTCAATGACTAATGAGTTTCATCTACTGAAATGAAAAAAAAAACAAAAAACAAATAAACAAATAAAACAAAAGGGTTGGTCAGGTACATACAATCAGGAAGACATGCCAAGCTATGTGGCACTCTCTTCACCAACAATCTTTGAAAGACAAAAGCAGACGTTAGGATAGGACCCATTGCATAGGACATCAAGGGAATAATATTAATTTTAAGAGCAGCATCTGAAACATGAAACCCTCTTTCTCTCTCTGTCTAGACTGGAAAGAGGAAATTGAGTGACTCAGGTTTTCAGCAAAGACTTACCCTGCTACTTTGATCATTTTGGGCCCGAAGGCTTCCACATGCTTCAGGAGAGTCTTCATTGTCTTTCCTGTGTCTACAATGGCCTGCAAGGGACACAAAAATGAGTTGAGAGAGTACGAGACACGAGACAGACAACGCTCAAATGTAGACGTAGCTATAAAGGCCCTGAGCTTTCTCACATTGGAATAAAAGTGAAAGAGAGAACTTGGTCACACTGTACACTCATACCGCAATGGTTTGTGTGTGTTCTCTGAATTGACTTAACTTCCACTGAAAAAGGAAAGCCCAAACAAACGTGGTATTTGCCACAAAAGCCATTTGACACACACTGTGTGTTTGTTTGTGTGTGTGCGTGCATGTTTGATCTTCAGCCCTTGTTAATATGTAACACAGAGCTATCATCACCATTGCTTATTGTTCACATGTATGAATGAGTCAACATGCCAAAATCATTTTCCCATACTGATTCGATGTGAGCACTTTTTAAAACTGCAAATATAAAGAGTACATGCAACACTGAATAAAGAATCAGAAAATAAACCATAGACTGTTTATAGACGGTCTGTTTGTTTAACTTGATTTTTAATACATTTCTTTTTCTTTTATGTATTTACTTACTTTCAAATGTCAACTCTGTTTCTAAAACCACAAGTGGACAGATAAAAGGTCCTCAGTAAAACAAAGAAATGGATTTACCTCCTCTTACGCCCATGTGGTCTTGTGAGGAAAACCACAAGACCACCGAAAAGCAGATTAAGTGAACATAAGAGTCCAGCCAAACAGGGCAACCCCATATCCCCCATAGCTAATCATTTTAAAGAAAACCACACCATAATGTATGTACATTATGGTCTGTGAGCAGGAAAAGGAGGGGGTGGTGATCTGAATAACCGTTTGCTTAAGGTGGATACATACTGGATCTTCAAATTAAACACACCATCACCCAATGGTTTGAATTAAGATTTGGAAATTAGATAATTATCTGTTTGTACAATTGTGATTGTGCAGATTTTGTTGTCTTTAATTTCATATATAATTCTGGTATACTCAAATTTGCTTTTTTATTTGTTATTTTTTTTTTACTTGTCTATAGACCTGTGAACAAAATATGACTGTCTCTGTGTTTTTTATTGTGGATTAAGTGGTTGGGACAATGTTTCAGTTCAAGTAATACCATATTTTCTAACCATGCAGGTTAAAAAGGCTAAAAAAAAGATTGATCAGCTTAAGAGCCAGTCCCATGTTATACAGGAAGGAACAACAACTTCCTGGTTATGAACCAGATACCTGGTTACTCACCTAATTGCAGATCTCTACCCTTTAAGACAGTCATGTGCATGTTTGATTTCATGACCTTTTGTGACCTTTTGAGTTATGTAAACAGAGAGAAGGTATGCCAGCATGGATCTCAAGTTATTAAAGGGTTTATTTGAACAGACTGCGATAAAGAAATTCCAATTGTTTAGCAATATATTCTGAAATAGAGGTCACTGAAAGCTCTATTCAGTGATGTTAGAGCACTGACTAATCATTGCTGTATCAATATGCTCTTTCATGCGATAATTACTGAAGCAATCCTCCACTCTATGACAGAATTGATTTATTTCCTGTAAATGACGTCCCTTCCTCGTGCTCTAATTTCCTTTCCCCAGAACACAATTATTGCGCCAACAAGGAACTTTCTTAAGTAACCCTGGAAAAACAGTTCTCACATTTCCCACATATAGGGCAGCCAATTAAAAAGTTTGCTCGTGTTCAACTCAGACCCTGTACAGCAGAAGATGTCTTCCCTTGACCTGGATAAACAGCTGGAGCAACAAAGACAATGGGCCAATTTTGTGAAGTCAGAAAGAAAACATAGAAGCATAAACATGGTTGACTCACCTCCACAATCAGTACGTTCTTATTAGAGCATGTTGAGAGCAGGGAGGGAGGAAAGCAAACAGTTGTGCATGGTTAGGAATGCATAACAAGCTATCTTTGATCAACCACTCACACATTCCAAGATAACACTCACACAGGCTAATGTGCAAAAGCTACACGACAGTGATTTCACAACTACACAAAACAGTTGTTCATTCTTATGATTTAAAATATGAGTGTAAAATTGGCGTGCACTGAATTATATAGTGTAATAAACTCGAACTATAAAATGCAACTTGACTATTTTCTGAAGACAGGCCTAGTCAATCAGAGCTGTATTATATGTATCATAACAGAAATCCACTTGAAAAAAAAACATCACATCTAAGCAAAGAGTATAATCTTTGAGTCTTTTTTTAGAAATGGGGAGATGGAAGTGTTGAGACAAAGCTATCAATTGTGTCATATCCAACCACAATTAATAAAACAAGCAGTATAGTAGTAACATTTTTATTACATGTTATATCAGTGATTAGTTGAGGAAACGAAAGCATCTCAAAAATGCCAACCTCATCCAGATAGGAAATCTACGTTGATTCCTTTTTTCATGTCACACTGAAATATCTGAAATTCTGAAAATGTTTGTCTAATCAATCGGAGACAATTGGGTCGTATTTAGATTGGAGTCACAATCTCACTGTCACAAACTTATCTTGGTCAATAAACAAATACGTTCTCTAAATGTTACACTGTCAAGATAAATTTAACTGTTTACTGCCACTTCTTTTCAAACAAAGGATTGTCTCAGCCTCAATATCCATACTGAAATCCAATTACAGTGCAGTAGTCCTGCACAGATACAAAAGAATAAGCTATACATTAAACTCTAGACAGATTATTGCATGACAGTTGCTGTATGGGCGTAGGCCTAATATAACTGTGTAATGTGTTCCGTGTCACACAACAATTAGCTCACTTCTTCCAGAATAACACAGCAGCATTCAGTTACCAACGGGTGACTAAATGATGTTGTTCATCACGGCAAGCCCAGTGATTTCACAGGAAGTCAAAGTGAAGGATACTGTGTGAGCAAAGCAACAGGCAATGAGTCAAGCTCACCACTTCATATCTCATTAATGTTTCAGGCATCTATGCCACGCCTGACTACATAGTATCAGTGTGTGTGTGTGTGTGTGTCCAGCTTATGAGTGTGTGACTATGTTCACATCAGGTGATTTATATGACCTAAAAATCTCTCTTGTTTACCTGATCATATAATGATATTTAATATAAGATCTTGACGAGGCACCATAGACAAGGCATACCTCTATTGCCAACCCTGCAGCAGTTTACAATCGGAAAGTTTCAAAATAACAGTCTCAATTAAAATAAAAAATATTTAACTTTTAAAATAGAAACATTTGTTTTGAAACTTCCAGAGTGAAAGGTGATTATGAATGGCTGTAGGTTTTGCCACAGTGTAGAAGTACGCTTTGTCTTTGGTGTCTTGTCAAGAAAATAAAAGCTGGCAGGTTTGAAATGCAACTATTGTTTGATATGAAGTAAATAGTTGTATTTCATTTACTGTGATTTGATCTACTTTGATCTACTGTCATATCAGCTCAACATAGGCTTCCATATACATACATTTAATATTTTGTTTCTGATGAGATTAAACCATAGGATGCTGTAAGTGTGTGTTTCTGAGTGAAAATAGCTGGCATTTGGTTATCATTGGTTTGTCAGCATCTGCCATCTTTGATCTCTTTTGCGGAAGTGCTGAACCATTTCCTCAGGGATGAGGGGAGATAACACATTATAGGGAAGACTGCCCTCTTGAGGCTGCTACCAAGCATTACCTGCCACCTCAATTTCAATTGTCCATGTTCATTTTACTGTAATGGGCCTCAGAAACAATATCACTGTCTCAAGGGAATCGGATACACTTTCTTCTTTATCAGAGAATTCTACTTGATGGTACTTTGTGTGACATTGATAATAATTACCTTTCCGTTCAAAAAAGACAGGTCCTCGGCTCCAACAATGTGGAGATCCTCTGTCGACTGGTCATTCTACAACAAAACGAACCGAGAGCAACATAGGTTTTTCTTATTGTTGTTTTGATGTGTTAAAAATGTTTATGATAATATCAGTAGAAATGCTAATCTAGATAATTAACATTTTAAAAAGGTGATTTCTACTCTGACAAAATAATTCCTAGCATGGAGGTTACTTCATACTACTAAAGTATTAAGCTTTTACTTTGTATGCTTTTTTGCTTATAAAACACCTACATTTTATGTAGGTGTTTGATGAATTTTAGGTAGAAATGTACTAAACTAGATTAGGTACATCAGTACAACCATCATGAGTGGTTGCACAAAGACACAAATGTCATAACGTTATATAAAAAAGTCATATGAGTCAACAATCAAACCTGATAATCTTAAGCATGAGGAGAGCCTCTACGTTTTCGCACACAGCACTTAGCCTACTGTTGATGTCTGTGTGCCTTCAGTATTCAAGCACGCAGCGTCTCACCAGGTAGCTCTTGAGGCGTATGAAATGAACCCTCATGGGGATAGTGTGGTTGGAGTTGCGACTCAGTGCTTTGATCCTATCCACCAGGTCGGCACAGAACTGGTAGCCTCCTTTCAGCACACACAGTACCACTATGTCATGGTCTCCCAGGTCATCCATGATATTTCGAGCAAGACGTTCTGTCCTGTAAACAACATGAAAAGTAATGTTTCTCCTTCTCATTAATAGCTCAGCATTTTTGCACCACATGAGGACATGATCCTGCTGGATCTAAAAAAAAAAATTAAAAAAAAATTAATGTGCACTGAAAATTGCCTTCCAGCATAATAAGTCTTTCGCTCACAGTTGTAGGAGATACGGTTTTGTACTATACACTCCTACTAGGAAAAAAAGTTGCAAAAATTTCTAAAATTCTGTTTTCGCTTTGTCATTATGGGGTATTGAGTATAGATTGATGAGGGAAAAAAATGAATTGAAACGATTTTAGCATAAGGCTGCAACATAACAAAATGTGAAAAAGGTGAAGGGGTCTGAATACTTTCTGAATGCACTGTAGGTGTGAGAATCACCAGAGCTCCTTTTGTGTAATTATTATAAGGCCTGGGGCAAAATATGATAGTATGATGATTCTTGATGTTTTTTATTTTCCATTTTCAAGATCATTGTTTGTTAGAAGATATCATGAAGGGTTAGCATTGACAGTTCTATACAGAACCATGCAGTCAGGAATAATTGGAGGCCCCCTTATAGAAATTATGGCTTCATATGCAGCTACAGAACCCCTTGGTCCTACCAGGGGCTACTAGCTTTTATATTAAATCGCTGGAGATTCACTAGTATTTGAAGATGCAGCTCTAAAAAGAGTAATGGTTCTACACAATACTAGTTTGCCCACAGAGAACCATCTTTTTAGTGTTTTTAGTGTTGTACCTGTCCATAATCACGCCATGTGGAATGTAGACACAGTCTAAATCCCCAGAGTAGTGAGCTGGGTAGCTGAAGAGCTCTAAACTGTAGCCAGGCCAGTCATCTCTGATCTGGGGAGAAAAAGACACAAAGTTATGAACGCTGCACTATACACAGCACTGTCGATCACATTACGTTATAATCCGGAGGGAAACACTCAAGGACTCTTGCTGTCACAAAGTTGCATTCTTTTCTATCCCTACAAGCTGCGTAAAACCAGCCAGAGAACCTAAAAACCTCGTGCGCAAACTTTTGCGATCTAAGCTGCAGCGAGCATGTGCCTGTTTTCAGTCAGGTATTGTTGGACACATGCACTTTGTCCATTCCTTGTCTAGTTTTCTCATTTAATTACCACAATTCCACCGTTTCTTCCTTCGGACTGGGCGGCGCTGTCCTCCATGTTGTTTTTTCACCGAAACAATAGCTCTTTAGTACGCTGGTTTGCCGTAACGAAAGAGGCACCGGCAACTATCGGGAGTTGTCGGCAAGGAGAGAGGAGGAGCATCAGTGTGAAAGACTTTTCCCATTTTTAAATTTACGTCCAACCTCCAATGATTGCGCCCCTCCGTGCTGTAAAGCCCTATATTCTGTAGTAAAGACAGCCTCCACGGCGCCCTCTACCTTGGGGCGGCAGGGGATTTTTATTCTTTATCATCACAGTTTATTTTATGTCAGGCTCAGGCAAGTACCGCTGGCACTTTATTTACTCAATAGTCACTATTCTGCCAGTCAGTGGTCGTATTGTAATTTTACTAGTTGCTATGTAATAGATACTAGTTCAATAGGTACTTTGCTAGTTACTTTTCTCTTTTTACGAATAAATACTAGTGCTTATTTTTTGGTTGGTTATTTTTTTTGTTATTGCTATTTTCATTTTTTTCAGTTTTATAATTTTTCCCAGGAAAAAAACGTTTTTAATTGATTCATTTGGGGCTATGCATTTTATATATCAACTTTTCATTACTAGTCTATAATTAATATGAATTATTAATATTCTTAACAATTACTTAATCGATATGCTATAATCGACTAGTTTTATTTATGTATTAATAACTATTTATTAATCACTACTTCCAATCCTCCTTATTTTTACTTGTCACTATTCTGCTGTGAGTAGTAGTTATTAAATGGTGACTAGTAGTATTTTAACATTTTTAAAATTCCAGTGGTAAATGACATATTTTCAATTACTTGCCAAATGATAATGACTTGTCAAAACTATATGTTGATCATACAATTGTATGTTTTCCTAGTGAAAATGTTGATACTATCAAATACAAATGCAAAACAATAGTCCTTATTGAATAACTACTAGTCCCTATTCAATAGAAACTAGTAACAACGGAGCATTCATTGGTGAAGAGTGGAATAGCAACTAGTCTTTAATAAAAAGTTACTAGTTACTAATGACTAATAACTAGTGGCTGTGGATTAGAGACTAGCACTACTACGTGATTAGTGTGTAATGAAAAACATTACTAGTAAAAAGAAATGTCAATCTAAATGAGAAGTGTTAATATCAGTCACTTAGAACTACTAGTACAAATTATTAGTCACTATTGCCTAGTCTTGCAGAATACGTTTACACAATGAAAATAAAACGGGTTGTTTGTAAGCTTATTCCAAACGCGGAATTTCCCATCTTTCAATAGGAAAAGTAACACCGTTATTATTTGAACAACCTATTTAGCCCTTGTGTTGTGTTCCAGTCAAATTTGACCGATTTACAACTTTTATGTTTGAAATCTTTAGTTTATTTCATCTGATTAGAATAAAGCTCCATTGTCCACACAGGGCAAATAAATTTAGATCATTTTCATTAAATTTTGGGTGTTTTATTTAAGTTTTGTACATCTGTGGTGTTCCATTGGAAATGAATAGGTGAGTCTACAAGTAGGAGAAAGAGAGAGAAATTGAGAGTTCAGGAACACACACACACACAAACACACACACAGAGACCTCAACCCCCCACTTCCAAAAAATTTGAAAGGGTTTCAAAACAAATATGCTGTCTAAACTTTGACATAAAGTAGTCTGTGATAAATAGTACAGTATGTTTCCTTTGGTATTCACTATAGTCAAAATAATCCATACATTATGCTATTTGTAGCTATTAAACACCTCTGCTTCGAATGTCTCTGCTTAATCAAATGTGTTAACATCGCCACCCTGTGGTAAGGGAAAGAAAATGATAGAACCGATGAGGGAAAAAGCTTTAACAGTCAGACCAGAGGTCTTGTGGTGATCACAGTCTCAAATCTCTCCTTTGAAACTTTTTTTGTCTTCCTATAATAATATTCCAAGACTCACCTCAATGAAATTCTTTTATATTTCAAATTGCCTTTTTGACTGAAGTACCATATTTACCTAATGTACCTTACCTTTACTTTAAGTGCCTAAGGAGTGCAGATCTGCAACAGACTGGACAGGGCTGACAACAAGGAGGCACTGCATAAGAGAGGGCAGAGCAGACTGTTCTTCTTGAGAAGGCTCAGATATTTCAATGTATGCAACAGACTATGCTGCATATTCTACCAATCAGTGGTAGCCAGCGCACTGGTCTTTGCAGTGGGGTGCCGGGGAGATAGGCCAGATTTACAAACTGGTGGAAAAGGCTGGCTCTGTTGTAGGGCTGAACCTGGACAGCCTGGAGGCAGAAGCAGAGGGGAGAACGAGGACTGAACTGAACTCCTAGACAACACCTCCCACCCCTCTATGGTGAGCTGATGCATCTTCAGCTTTCGCTTCATCACCTCCAATGTGCAACACTGAACGTCTTAGGTGCTGTTTTGTGCCAACAGCCATCAGACTGTGTAATGACTCCTGCCCAAACAGCCCCAGCCTCAGCCAAGTAGCAGGGTGCTGAAGTAGGACCACTGTCTATTCTGACCTATACGTATTTCTGGACATTCTCTGCATATGAGTCGGCACACATGGCACAATTTTCTATACGTACGCTACCTCCTTCCACATATGTTCTGACAATGATAGTCATATTGAGAACAAACAATAATTCAGATGTGTTTTGCACATTGTCATTTTTCAGTGCATATGGCCTTCTGTAGATTTGTTAATGTGACTACACTTTTGCGCATCATGTATATTTGCTATAAACTCACATATCTGTTTTCTTCATATTCCTGTATCCATCTGATTGTTATATATTGAATATATATTGAAATTTATATATATTTTCCATTCATTTCACACTGCATGTACTTCATTTTTGGTAGTGGTATTTTTTGGTTTTTTATCTTCTTTATCTCAGTTAGTTCTACTGCTGTTAACAAACTCATCTATACTAAACAAACTCATCTATATTGGACCCTGTTGAGTTGAATTAATGAGTCCACATTTTTAGCTTTTGCAAGCCTGGGATCGAACGCCCGGGCCTTCCTGTGGTCGGTTAGTTTAGCAGCAGAGTATGGGGTGGGAGAAGGGATGGCTATGTCACTCCACATTAGAGCTTTCTGTTGGGGGCCCGTTAAGAGGGTGAGACAAGGTGTCTGGGCCACCCACCCATGCTCATCCACAGCAGCTGTAATTAAACTGCAGTACAATGACAGCTGGGGAGCCAGATGTCAACAGGAACATTAAATTTCAATCAGTTAGCAGAGTGCCACCTCAGAGGAACGAAGAGGTGTAACCATTGCAATACATTACAAAATCTCTGAAAACTACTGAAAAGCTTTGATCAAGGAGAGTTTACACAAATAAGATGGTCTGCACAACTGATTTCACCAGATGTTTGTCCCAAATGAAAATCAGGTGTGTTTCCCAAGGCATAATCAAATTTGAGTGCCAGCAATAGTGTCAAGCTTGATGCCGTGACTCTGGCAAATGACCAAGCTATCACAGACAGCCCATGAGTGTGAAACATGAGCTTATGAACATCTAGCGCTGTGTGGTGCTGTCCTTAATATTTGCACAAGACAGATGAAGGTTTGGGCCATTGATCAAGTCTTGTCAAATTGTTTTGATGCCTGCGCTATTTGCGAGAGCAGGCCTGTTCCTTCTTTGCCCTAAGGCCAGAGAGCAGTCTGGTTTTGGTGTTTCACACTCACTCAGCAGTCAAGGCCTGTGACCATCCCCAGACTTTAGCGCCAACTGTTCCCTTACCCTCGCCCCTGTGTTTGGCCAATTATGAATATTCAGTTGCTGTGAAAGTAATTCTGTCAGACATGCAACTGTCCAGCTAGATAATGTCAGTGTTGTTGTTAGTAGCATTTGAGGGGAGAATCTCACAAGGACGTGGCCATCCCTCCCCCTTCCAATCAGATTCTGATATATATGACAGCAAAAAGGAATGACTGGCCATCCTCAAGATGACCTAAATAATAAGTAGTATACTGAATCTTTCTTTTTCTTTTATCTTTCTTTCTTCCACTTTCTTTCTTTCTTTCTTTCTTTCTTTCTTTCTTTCTTTCTTTCTTTCTTTCTTTCTTTCTTTCTTTCAGCGCATTCACTCCCATATTGAATCTGTGGCCATTCGTTGTGTCTTGCCTTCAGCATCTCTGGTTAATGTGTCTCACCAGATATGACTTGTGAGATGCTGCAGACATCTGCAAGTCCAAATCTCATCTTTAACACTTTTAGTAGCGGGGTCCCACACTGACTTCAAATAGAGAACATCGCCATATTGGTTTTGGAAAAGACACATCCCTCCACTGTTACCTAAATTTGATGGTACAATTGTTTGTGTGTGTGTATGGGTGGGTGGCTGAGTGCATGTACACTAATACATTGGATAGGAGCCATTATTGAAGGCAGGGAGATGGGGGGCCATAAAAGGGAGATGTCTACTGGCAATCACTAACCTTGGTTGACTTTCAGTTATTGCAAGAGTGACTGTGATTACCATTGTGCCACTGATGCCTTCAAATGATGGTGAGCAAAATGAAAACTCTTTGTTCTCTCATAAACTCCATAATAAAAATGCTGATGTATGATCTTGCTGTATTACATATCATTTTAATGTGTTGAAAACCCTTTTCAACAAAGCAAGTCAAGCACAATGGTGCACATAAACACATGTTGAAAGTTCATGAGCTAATTCACGAGAGTAGGAAAGCAAAAAGTAATAGCCTACATTAAGCATACCATAAAAAATAACAAAATACAAAAGAGCAAACATATAGCCCACACAACATAAAAATGTATATAAACATGATTAGACTGTTCAGAAAACACATTATTTGACATAACGAGTTATCCCTTATTTAGTTCTTTATGGTTGACATTTACAATGTTCAGGAATTTTTAATACTGAAACAAATCAGTTGATAGTATTGACAAGCATGAATTCAAATGTCTACATTTGTTTTGGCGTCAATTCTAAAGTTACTAAACAGTAACAGCAGAAGAATGTATTGAATGCATATTGAAAATGCTTTCTATCTAAATACGCCTGGGAGAGGAGACTATTCAACACGGTGTGGAAAGTATTAGTTCGATATCAAAATGGGTTTAGTTGTGTCTCGATGCTTGTTTCATGGTGATGCTCAGTGTCTCCATGGTACAAGCATCTTGTGACCTGTGCTTGGCTACTGTACTGTTGTGTCGAATCGGGTCCTTTGTTACCTGCTTCACCAGAGCAAGGACCTACTGTAAGCATGTCAAAACTCTATTAACATAATGACTTCCCTGTTTACATGGATTCTGATTCAATGTACTCAAAACAAACTCAGTTATAGACATCATTGACAGACTTTTTTTCTGTAGAAATTGTTGTTATTGGGCTTTCAATATTCTTTCACTGGGACAGCATTATTCACTTGGCCTTCTTTTTCCTTATTTGTTATTGCAGCACCGGCGTTAAACAGGTGACAATACATACAGATCTAAAATAATGGTTAGAAAGGAAATGATAAAATATATTCAGGATGGATGTATATAGTCATAGTCTGTTGAAAGAATATATTCATTAACAGTTGTTTAATGGCCATACAATTTTCTTCACACTTGTTTTGGTTAACAGCAGCATTTTGGCAATATCAAAAACTTTTCTTACATCTGTAGGGGGGGAAAAACCAAATGTCAGTACAAATATCATGGAGGATTTTAGTAATTTAAAAAAAGTGTTCTCATTATCAAGGATAGGTCAGCAGAAGAAGAGCAAATTCCTGTTTTTCTCATTGTGTCAGTGAAGCCTATATTTCTTTGACTCTGCTCTTTACTGTCATATGCTGTAATATGAAAACCATTACAGAAGGAAAATGACTTGGTTTTGAGTTAGTATATTCTCTTTTTAATGAATAATGTCAATCAAGCTTGTCTGAGTTGATGACAAGTATTTATTTATTGTTTTACAGATAACATACTTCACAGGGTTACCTTAGAGGTAATATCTCCTGACAGAATTCTGTTTTGACTTGTCGGAGACAGAGGGGAGGATGAACATACTTTATCAAGCACACGTTGTAAACAACTGAGCAATATTTAAGTCTAAATGGCGTACCATAGAATAGGTGAGAGACAACAAAACATAAGTAAGAAGATGTGCCTCTTGCTTGCAAAGACAAAATTTTCATTTTTACAAAACAAATAATGGTCACTGACATTTTTTTTCTACTTTTTTAGTGGCTGAGAGGTAGAATGAAGTATTTTCAGTCAAAACCAATGGTTTGATTTTATTTAATCTTATCACATCATTTCATCATTATGAGTGAAAACATCACAAGTGAATAAGTAACCCCAGCCCTCTGAATATAATGTGAAATCTGTACAAACATCTCCATTCATTGCAGTATTGTTTTGATTTTCATTGCGAAATTTTTAGTTTGTATCCCAAATGTCCAACATTATAGCAGAGGAAAGTTTTTTTTCTAGTTAGGATTTCACAGTACCTCTCCAAACTCTGGGACAGTGAATTCCTATATCTTTAATACTGTGAATAGCAAGGTCAGTTCATTTTTGTGGATGAGGTGTGGAGATTGACGTATTCAGTTGGAGGTATCCGAATGAACACTTCCGGGTCCTTCTGTGGGTGATGTCACTGACGAAGGAGTTGGAGCATCTTGCCAGCCACCATTTGTCTGTGGAGATAAGACAGGAGAAAGTTAGCTTTATTACAGAACAGTACAATGTGGGCAAAATGAATTAGAAGGTACATATATTTATATATGTATACAGCAACAGTCATATTTTGCTACATATATTTAAAATTTCCAGGAATGTAGAAAAGCAGTGTTATTTTCAGATTGATGACCATGAACTTTTTAAATGTTATCATGGGTTCCAAGTGGGTTTCATGGACCCTAAGGTCATAAACATTACTCAATCTATAAAAGACCACATAAATCTCCAGTTCAAATAAAAATATGAAAATGACCAAAACTGCAAGTTTTACAAGCTTTTTCTGCAACAGCAGTGATATATGTCCAACTACTACCTGAACGACCAGCACTAAAAAACTGACAAATACTGTTTTTGACAGGCAACCAAGAGATTCACAATCTTCATTAAAAATATTCTGGATCACTTCCCACTATCTCCCTTCCAAAATGGCTGACATAATGTGAGCTAAACAGAGGGGATGTTACACAGACTACACCAACCTTTCATATATCCCTCAATATAGCCCTGAGATGGTTGATAAAAGAATCAATTACAGCAAATTATCACACTAGCTATGGGGAAAAAATATAATGGCTCTGTAAAATGGAAGCCTTCTCCAATCACAAAAAAGGTTGACTAAAGACCATTAAGGACATTAATAGCAATTTTCGTGCTATTAGTGAATGCTGAAAATGGGCTTTGGCAGCCTCTTATTTTCAAACCCTGTTATTTCACATAAAGACTATCTGTCATCCTATTCACAACCAAGAGAAGAAAGAAAGAGAAAAAAACATTTCCAATCTTTGAGAGAGGCAGCACCCACCAGCAATTTAAGGGCTGTAATTGCTGTTCAAGGATAGAGAGGGAGAGGTGCACCACATGAATGTTCACTCAGTACAGAGCTCAGAATGAAAATATATTGTCTGGATAAATAACAAAGCACTCACACCTCACTAAGAACTCCGACTGAAATGTTTAGAAGCATTTCAATTTAGCTAAATAAGTCTTTGCATTTCTTGGTTTCGTTTTGAGGAATTACCTTTGCCTTTATTCACTATAATAGAACTATAAGAGCATGATATCATCATCATCATCATCATCGTCACTATTCTTCTTCTTCATCTTGTTGTTATTGTGGCTGCTGATGTTGTTGTTAATGTTGTCACATCCCAAATACAGATGAAAAATTACTTATTTAACAATATTTTATTTATCCTATATTTATGCAGGGAGACGCCACTGAGACCCAAGTCTCTTTTTCAGGGGGCCCCTGCGTCCATACAATGATAACAATAGAGACAAAATTCTAGATATATATATTGTAGAGGTATATAAGACATACAGACATGATAAATAATCCCAATAAAAATATATATATACATACACACACACACACACACACACATATATATATATATATAGACAGGCGACAAATTAAAGGAAAAACCAACATTAAGTGTTTAGATGATGGTGGTGGAGAGGGCTGTCTAACACGTTGGTCCAAAATCTCCCATAGGTGTTTGATTGGGTTGAGATCTGGTGACTGGGAAGGCCATAGCATATGATTCACATCATTGTCATGCTCATCAAACCATTCAGTGACCCGTTGTGCCCTGTGGATGGGGGCATTGTCACCCTGGAAGAGACCACTCCCATCAGGATAGAAATGTTTCAGCATGGGATAAAGGTGATCACTCAGAATAACTTTGTATTGATTTGCAATGACCCTTCCCTCTAAGGGGACAAACCATACCAGGAAAATGCCCCGGACAGAGCCACCAGACTCCCTTACTGTAGGGGTCAAGCATTCAGGCATGTGCCGTTCTCTTGGTGTACGCCACACATTGTCACCACTTGTCGAGAATATGGTGAAGGAAGACTCAAGGATGACCATATCACTTTTTTCCACACAATGGTCCTCCTCTTTTTTAAGTAGATGTGCTGTGAAGGTAAATGTATTTGCGTTTTCATCATTGTGTCTCATTCCCATTGACCAACACACTGGGAAAGTGTTTTTGTTACCGTGTAGACCACACAGGAAGCTGATGTTTTGGATGCATCCACATTCTTATTTTAGCATGAGGGTGTTGCAGGCTTGGCTGTCAGTGTCACTGTGGCTGTGGATGAATGATCTGACCAATGTGCTTGGACTATTAGCCCAAAGCCCCACTCATTCCATCTATATGACTGTCGTATTGATTCTGTTCAGTCCCACACAGCCTGTCTCTAAGGATCTACATGCTAACACACTGCCTCCAGTGTTGCCTGTTCTGCCCAGCCAAGCCCAGCAACGAGACCTAGAAAATTGGCTCATTCTTTCACACAGGCTTGTTAGTTATTTTAAGATGGGGCAACTGGGAACTTTTTCTTGAAGCCAATCTTGGAAAGGGAGGGAAGTAAGGCTTATCTTAGGGTGCCAATGTGAGAGCAGTGTTGGGAGGGAGGCTGACACCTGTGTCCTTGTTCCTGTCGGCTGCAGGTGCCTTGCTAACACTAATATCCTCTGACAGACTAGGAGCGTGTCCAGCCACTCAGCCTGGCCGCTGCCTCATTGCTTGCCACCTAGGGCATGACTGGAGCAGAGGGGCAAATGCTTGGACAACAGCCCAACCCCAGCAAGCCCTGCTAAGTGGCACCCCAACACTCACCCCCCACACACGTATACACACCCTGTAACTTGGAAATGATTCCTAAGACAGCAAGGAAACGTTGAGAAGGACAGAAGGAGATTGTTTACAGGTCTTACGTTGATGCCCTGTGGACTGTACATCTGGCTGGCTGCGAGGCTGTCACTGTATCCTCCGGTCTGGCTGATAACATGGCGAAGGGTATCCACCTGGAACAACGAGGGCACAGAGACAAAAGGTCTGGTCAGACAAAAGCTCCAGATAACAAAGACTGCTGTGCACAAGGAAAGGTCAGTCTGATAGTAAAAGGGTACAATAAACAGGAAAAGGTTACAAACTGTGAATTAGAATGATTTGGCCGCTACTACAAGCTTGATAACAGACATCACAAAAGGACAGAAATACATGAACCATGATAACGAGTAACTCTTTATGAATACATTTTAGTTGTTGCTGAATACAACAATTACATTCATTGGAATATGAATTCCTGTATATGTAGACATGCAGATTTATTTTATTTCCTAACAAAATGTGTTTCTGTGTGTGTGTGTGGGTGGTGGCTGTGGTGGTGGCTGTGATGGTGGTGGTGGGGGGGGGGACTTCAGCAAATGATCTTATGAAGGCTTATGCCGAAACACATTAGCCTGATGTGGCCATCAATAAAAATCTGGTGCAACTGAGGTCGAGTGTTGAATATGCTTTTTTTAGAAAGCTGCTATATCCATGTTCTTCATGGATGTGTAGGAAGACAGTTTACAGTTTTTGGCAGAGCACCCAACCAGGTTACGTGAGGAGGCATGCCTGCCATATGGATTTCACACAGCATCAGAATACTTTGTTCAGGAGGCCAATTTGGTCAAAATTGTGCTTTATTTTTTTGCTGTCATTTAATTGCACAACACTGGCAGTGAGGCCATTTTGAAATGTTCAGGAAAACGAGAATATGAGTTTCAATTAAGGACCAACCCAGAGGACCTCTTGATCTCGTGTGGGGGTAATCCCTTTCCATATTCATGAATGACCTAAAGCATGTGCAGAGCTGATTTGAACAGAAAGGGGGGGTGGAGGGATACAGAAATTATGCCAAAAGCGCTGAAACCAAATGAGAATATCATCACGGGTGGTGACTCTCCAATCTATGGTGAGAGTTGTAACACTCAGAAACTCGGTGTTGGTCATCACTGTCCACTGGGGCAAGGTCAGAATGCTAGAGTGTACCAGTGGCTATGCAAACCCTTGTCAGGAGTGCTGATGAGTGTTGCACCATTTCCAAAACTGTCTGTGGTCGTCTACTCACTTGTGGGTTGACAATGGCCTCTACATTAGTGTAATGCTTAAGGCTGAGTATAACCTCTGTCTCACTGACTAGGTCAAGAGACA
The DNA here is from genome assembly GCA_900323365.1 of Monocentris japonica. NCBI lineage: Eukaryota > Metazoa > Chordata > Actinopteri > Trachichthyiformes > Monocentridae > Monocentris > Monocentris japonica. The sequence continues at coordinate 19,579 of OOFE01030395.1, read as the reverse complement.
CTGTCATTATATGCATCTACACTCCTAGCCTGGTCAGTGGCTCAACAACATCACAAGTGATCAGTAAGAGCTTGTGATCTTTTGGTCAGACACTTGGAGAGGCGCCTACCTGGGATTGTATGTTGGCCCCAACCTGCCCCCCTTGGTATGAGTCCCCATTGAGGGACTGCACACTCATGAACAAGTCTCCGGCGTTTGACATGTTAAAAGAGCCAGCAGAACCTGAGAATATAAAGTCAGAGAAGGAGAGAGAGAGAGAGAAACAGCAAGAGAGTAGGACAAAGATTGTAGAGAGGAGAGAAAATGGGAAAAGGGAGAAAGAGAGGGAAGGAAAAGGGAGTTAAAATGGTCATGCAAAAGCAAAAGTGCATTAAGTGGGTTAGTTGGGGAGGGCAGCAGGCAAAATGTGTTGAGGTGGACAGAGTAACCATCCACCATCGACAAAACTGCAAGCTGCAGATACGCTAGGAACACAAAGTATCATTGAACCATAATTAAAACTAATGAGAACCACGAAATGGATAATCATCATAAAATTGTTGAAGTCCAGTTAAAATAAGCCTTATGGATTGTTTTGCTGTTAAAGCTCCATGCTGCCGGTGTTTCATTAAGGAAGTACTAATTGATCCACAGGAAGACCCAAAGAATCCTCTTTGTCCTTTAATGGAGCCCAACTCCCCAGATGTAAAGAGACCATCGCGTAACTTGATTTCAACACCCGGTCCTAATCCAATACAGTTGAGAAGTCTCTATATGACAAAAGACTTGGCTTGCCCTCTGAGCAGCTTAATGGCATGCACAAGGTCAACCGGACAAGAGACAGGATAAATTAACGTCCACAAGACCAAGAGGTCAATACCAGAGAGAGAGAGAGAGAGAGAGAGAGAGAGAGAGAAACAAAGAAGCAAACAGGCACAGAGAAAGTGAAGAAAACGAGCAAGAAGAAAAAGAGAGTCATACCATATTACTGGGTTAGTCATGGAAGGGTGGAGTGTTCTGTTAGACAAATGAAGCAGCACCAGAGACTGAATTCTTGAGTTGGGGCTCAGGTATAGGCAGAATTAAAGGAATCTGTCATCGTTGTACTGCTGATTCTTTTAATGTCTACGATGTCTAACATCTATGTGGCTCCTGAGGATGCAACCCCCTGGCCTTTTGGCTGTAGCTGGAGCTCACCTGCCGAGTTGGGAGTGGATGGGGAGTTCGCCTGGCTGCCGTGAGCAGACACACTGGTTGCAGTGACTGCGGTCTTCGCTGCATACATGTTCGCCTCTTCTTGGAACTTGCCAATGTTTTTCTTGTATCGGATTCTCTTGTTCCCAAACCAGTTTGATACCTGTGAAAATAGCAGTGTTGTGATATATATACTTTTATTAAAGCTGATATCAATGCAAGCAATAAAATGACATACATAGGAAAAATGAATTCTGCAAGACCTTACTTGACACAGAGAGCAGATTGATTGACTGATAGACTGATTTAGAAAGTTCTGAGCATTTTTGACAGACTGATTCACCACACAGTGTAAAAGTGAAAAATCCTAGTGGCCTGGTACCTGTGACACTGTGATGCTGCACTTCTTGGCCAGCTCTTCTTTGGCCTCCTCACTGGGGTAGGGGTTACTGAGATGGGAGTAGAAGTATTCATTCAGAATCTCTGTCGCCTGTTTGTTGAAGTTCCTTCTCTTTCGTCTGGAGCAGCAGGGAGAGAGAGAAAATTTTAAAAAATTAAAACAATTCCTCTCTTTCAATTCCATTTCACCAAGATTTGAGTTTAGTTTATGTGCTAAAACATGGAAGCAAAATGATAAAAAAAAAAAAAAAAAAAGACGATTATAAAAAGCACATGGAGAAGAGATACAAATTACTAATTTGTGAAGGGTAGATAAAAAACCCAAGGGGCTTATAAATACTTCTGACCTCAAAACAAACAAAAGAGGGAACAAAACCAGAAATTAAAGATGAAAGGCAAAGACACAACTGGATCAGACTGATTGATAACAACAGAACACAACATGGTAGAAAATGGTACAGTAGAACAACGATCCATAAAAAAACTAAAAACATTTAAATAAATGGAGAGAACACTATGGAACATTTTTTTTAAAGGTCAACAGAAAACTGCTACTTCTTTTTTACAAGGTTTTTAGTTGTACACAACCACAGCATGTTTCGTGCACACACGCATACACACAAACACACAGACCTGGCGTCAAGAAAGCGTGAGCGCAGGATCATGACGGCCTCGCAGGTGCTCTGTTTCAGCTGCATCTGGATGGAGCTGAATTTGCGGTGGATGATGCCCACCATGCGCTCGATCTCTTTTGGCGAGATGGGTCGTGTTCGAGACTGCTCCCTCAGCAGGTTCATCACATGGGTGGTGAACTCATTGCACGCCTGGATGCACAGACAGACAGGAATCATGAAAAGAATAGCCATCGTAGGCGCTGGACAGCCTCAGACTCCACACTACTGGAGGAACAACAGAATGAAATTGGATTCTCAAGTAGTTGCACCTTTAACGGTAGCCCTATGGCAATAAAAGTAGCACTGACAGTATTACAGATGTTTCATGCCAAACAAAGTGGCAGTGAAGTCACATGGTGGACGTAGCAAGACCCATAGTGCTCTGAATATTAAAAAGACTTTTCTTCAATGGAAGAGAAAATGTGACAAGTGGAGAGAAATCTAAAATGACAGGAGGCTTTCAGTCCCGTTAACGTTCAAGAGGTTTAAACTGCCTCTCTCTCTCTCTCTCTCTCTCTCTCTCTCTTTTCACTCCATCTTTCAGACTACCTCATTCTCTCTGTGTCTGAATCAGTCACTGGATATGACTGCATTCAGAGTCAAGGTGTCTGTTGCTTGTCACCACCAGGGTTACGTCAGTCAAAGTGATGCACGAAGCAGCCGTTCTGCTTGCACACACATGCCAGACACTACTCACTCATATACTCACAAGGTGTATGTAGCGTGGTGACACAAAAATGCTCAGGTGTATATTCACTGTGACAGTTAGCGATGACTAGCCTTGCTTGGAGAAGATGACAAATCCAGAATGCTTTGACTTCAGCAGGAATGACAAGACGTTACAGTCTTTGGAAGAGAACTGGTGTGTGACTGATATAATGTCTGCTTGCCTGCTGAAGATAACATCTCTGAAAGCTTGGCTTGTGATGAGTTGGCCTGTGAGAGCTTATTTCAAGAGCATAATATATAGTGAAAAAATCTTTGGAAAAAGTTTTTATTTCAGTTATTTATTTTTCTATTTTTGATATTCTATCAATCCTAGAAGAGACAAAATTATTTTTAGATGCTGCCCTCCACGGGAAGCTCAAAGCACAGGGTCAGCTACAGAGCAGCACCCCTGGAGCTGGTAGGGATTCAGCAGTGGTTGAAGACAAGGATGTCTCTTTACCTGTTCATACTTCTCCAGCTCTGTGTGGTAAATTTGTCTGATCTGAGTCAGCTTGGCCCGGTAGTCGGAGTGTTCTGCTGAGTTGTCGGCTCCAACACCCCCTGCAGCAGCTGCGGCAGCTGCTGCGGCTGCTGACCCGCCTCCTTTCTCTGGCCCAGACACGCCCTCTGCCAGTAGCATGTTGTCCAATCGCATAAGCTGGGCATCTGGAGGCTCCTCCTCTTGGGCGCCACGGATACTGAGCACTGTGGAGACAGGATAGGATGGCATGACAAACATGATACTAAACAGTCTCATTTGTTTTCAAACTGACTCACTTTTAGGGCATACCAAGTAACTAACATCTCAGAGTTACATCTTGCAATGTAGCAATTAATAGTTGAACTGAAAAAATGAGGGTTCAAAGCAGTTTCACATAGCGAGGCAGAGGTATTTTAATATGACCAAGAAAGAGTCTAAACTCCCACTCCAGTCTACCAAGTGAACTGTCTGAAATATGGCCATCGTTTTAATAGCTCAAGTCTGTGCCATAAAAACCTGCTGCCTCACTGAGGCTGGCAGCTAGGCGAGATAATAAAACTATCATTTCATCGATTTTGAGAATCATTTCATGTAAATAATTAACACAGCCTTCCACCAGAGTTCATTTTTCATTGCTCTCCTCATTCACAGCCTATGATGTTTACTTTCTGTCTTAAAACAATATCATCTTGTGAGACGTTATCTTAAAGGCAAAGCGAAAGTAAGATATTATCATATCCACGTCAAGATACCTGGCTGAAATAAAGATGACAAAGTAATAATGCAATACAGTTTAAGGAGATTCAAAGTTTCAAGATCATTCAAAAATGAGAATACACAAGTTGGAAAACATGGCAACTAATCTTACTTACTTCCAAGACAGTGACACTTGACAGAATGTAATCATCAGTTAACATTTTTACCAAAATGGATCTTTTGAAGTGAATAAATAAAGAGCAAACAAGCAGCTCTCGATATGGTACAAATGACGATGAAATAAATGTACTACTGCCAAATCCTAAACCCCGCTGCAGTCCTAACAATGTTGTCATCCCCATTTAGCTACACTGCTGGAGGTCGGCTTTAACGCTGCCACCGAGCTCTGTTCACACACTTGTTTGGCTGTCTCAATGAAAGCATGGCCACAGTTTGAACCTGTACTCAGGCTTCACACTCCTATAGGCACTCAGCTCTCTACTACGCCTCAGCTCCCATGGTGAGGTGAGCAAGTTTAACACAATAAAGGAGAAGGAGAGAAAAAAAATATGGACACGCACACACACACACAAACACACACTTATATGTCGAAACATTTGCTCAACTGACAAGGAAAACGATAATCAGAACTATTACAGACCTATTACGGTAGTGCTCCAGCTAACATTTTGAACATATTCTATAGCATAGAATATACACTGTTTTTACCATGAGTTGTGATTCATAGAAGCTGAGTGTCAGTCATATTGCTTTGCCTCTGTCTGCCACTAGAAGGCTCCCTAGGTAAAGGAGCAGAGCTTCCTGCTTGTCTCAGAGGTGCTGAACAGCCAACCAGGTGCAGCCGTTCATTCCAGCCACTGTCTTCAAGGACAAAGACAAGCTCACGGTGCAAGCACATTTTTTATATACACTTTTCTCCATGCATCTATCAAAACGCTTCTGGAGGACTATCTAACACTATGTATGTCTCATTTATAACAACTGCACACAATGATTTTAAAAGACAGAGGGGGCGAGGACAAGCTCTGTGTCTAAGCCATACTGTACCCCACAGTGAATGGTCATAGGGATGGGTCTTTAGTAATGAGGATATAAGGTTGAGTCGCCCTGTGACCTTTCTGGTGAGTCGGGATCGAGATGGATTCCCGGGGCCTCACGGGGAGCTTCTCCTCTTTTCACACCATTCCCTTCCTTTTCCTTTCCTTTCCTTTCCTTTCCTTTCCTTTCCTTTCCTTTCCTTTCATTGCCTTCCCTTTTTCTCCTCCAGCACTAACATCATCACTTCCCATCAGCTCCAACACGTGAGCAAGCTCGGCCTAGGAGGCAAATGTCAATGGCTATCAGACGGCTGGAAAAGGTCAGGAGTTCAGATGGAGAGCAGACGTGTGTGTGTGTGTGTGTGTGTGTGTATGTGTGTGTGTTGGTAGGGCGTGTGCCAGATGAATGTGTGGATATTTTTCATGTGAATCACACCAGCGGGAAATTAAACACCCGCCAATTTGATTCTGACAAAATAGTGGCACATCCCAACCAGAGGGGGAATCTAATGAGCCTAAGAGTGATTTATTCCTTCCCTCCAAGTCCCCGAGTACACAACTAAAAGCATGAAATGGATTAAATAAATACAATTAATAAGGATAATCAAACAATTCACTGTGCTGTGGTATAATTACCCTAACCATAGCCATCAGCTTTATTTATTTCTGTTCAGTAATAGCAATGAAATCGATTAGACCTCAATGCCAGTCAGACCTCTCGTTGTGAACTCTGCCACTGTGGCAATACCTTTCTAATAAAACAACCTTTAATCTGCACTATCTAGTCTATTCTTGCAACAAAAGCGTGGCGGCCATACTGCTCTGTGATTCCCTTATCCCACGGACAATCTCAGAGTGGTATCTATAAAAGGAAGATGGCCATCATCTCATCTTGATCATTACAGACAGACTTAATTGAACAATGAGAGGACACAATTGCCCTCTCCCTCCCTTCCTCCAGCCCTTCCTCCCTCTCCTTCCCTCTGTGCGTGCTCTTGTATAATGCTTTCCCTGAGATGTAGGGCACTAAACCCAAAAAGGAAACACATAAAAAACAAATATGTATCACAAACATTACTTGAGCTATTCCCTGAATAATGAATGGAAATTTAAGACTAAGCCTTTGTTTTTGCTATTGACAAAATGAATTTTACTGTTTTATTTACTTAAGAGCTGGCTCATACCCAACACCACCCAACAGGCTGTTTGCAGACAACAAGAGTGTAAATAAACATGACGATTAAGCCACCCACTCATACAAGGAGAATCAACCTGCACACACACACACACACACACATACACAAACGCATGCACGCATACATAAATGTATGCACTCACACATGCATGCACACACACACAAACACAAGAAAAATACCCAACTATGCACATTGGCAGGCTACCCTGAGCACCCAGCCTGGCGCCCTGCGAGTGCTTTTAAATGAAAACATGTTTAATTAATGATGTTGAAGTATTCTGTCACAATTAGGAAGATGAACGGTCAAACAAGCCAGCAGTGATGTCCCTGACAGCCATGATGAAAGTTAAGCCTCCTTGCCCCTGACTGGCAGCTAGCAGCCAACGCTGGACTGGATCCATTTCCCATCAATACAGTAATGCGATACACTCTGCAGTGCTGTAGTCTATGTGTGTGTGTGTGTGAGTGTCCTTCCCTGCCTAGCTCTTGTCCATGTCACATGGCCCAGAGAGGGCCAGGCAGTGGCTGTGCTTTCTATTGATTGTGTGGGCACACGTCATCTAGGGTTTCAGCAGTTAATAAATCAGGCCTGCTCCTGACACAGATGTGTGTGTGTGTGCATGTGTGTGTGTGTGTGTGTGTGTGTGTGTGTGTGTGTGTGTGTGTGTGCGCGCGTGTAAGTGTGTGGGCCTGTCACAGACCAGTCAGCAGGAGTGAAAGCGACAGCCACATGATAATGTAACATCACCACCATTCATCCCTGCCACACGGCATTCTGGGACAAAACAACAACAACCTAGGAACCTGAAAAAAGCAGTGTGATTTACAGCAGACATGACAAGTATCACTAATAGAAATCCTCCCCATTCCTTGAAAGAGTTCAACATCCTGCTCTCATAAGCATGTGATAGAAGCCCAATAAAACACAAGACACAATATTGGATATTTTTTCACATTGACCCAAACAGTAGAGGTAAACTACACTGCTAAGCAATGCTATTATCATTATTGAGAACACTAAATGAACATTATGTTACATTATATACATTTAGCTGTTATATCCACTGCTGCCTAAATTGAATGAAGGCTTTAAAAAAGAAATTATTATGAAATTACTAATTATACCACACAATAAAGTCCATGCCAAGCAAACTATTATTATATTCTCAAAATTTTGTATGTTTATAACTCAAATAATCTTAAAATGCTCTGCACTGTGACCCGAAAGCTAGATTTGTGATCTATCCGTGAGCTCCTGGGAAACTTTCTCAGGCCCAAAATGTTCTCTCCATCACCAGATAATGGGAAGCTGTACAGCCTCAGTACACAAGGGCATAGTCATAAAGCACCTCTAAAACAGCTTTATGTTTTATCAGCCATCTCGAGTATCATGTGCAGAGGGAGGCAGAGCTGTAGTGTTCTATCTGATACCGGGTGGGGGGATGGGGGATAACAAGGACAAGGGAAAACACCAAGGAAATACTAGAGGGACAGGGAGGGACAAGGAGATGTGGATGGTATGAGCAAGGAGGAGAGTGATGGAAGGAGAATGAAAGGCGAAAAATAGAAATGGAATAGGAAAGCGAGGTGTCAATTAAAAAAATGAACCCCAGTGCATTTGGGAGGTGACAGCTGGTGGGAGACGAGCTGACAGGCGTCACATTAGGCGGATTTGGTGGCCGCTCCCCTCATCCCCTCCTTTTTTTTTCTCTGTCTCTCTCCTTCTCTCGCTTTCTCCACTGGCGATGGGTAGTTTCTCATGCGGCAGTAGTGGCGGCAGCAAGCGAGGCAAGAACTCAGCTTGGTGTTTTTCAGAACAAGTTCCCCCTGCAGCTACTCCTAATAACGGTAATTATCGTCATCATCTGAGGCTTAAGCAGGCCAGGCTGAGGCCTGAGGGGCTGGCCTGATAATGAGGCAGCCAGCGCCAGAGGAGAAGACCATTCGGAGCACCGCCCTGCCACCAACGCACAGCACTCCCATTTAAAAGCCTTCATTAAAATAATTCATTATTCAAAATAGGCAATACATTAGCCCCCTGGCTGTCAGTCTTTCTTAAGGTGTCTTAAAATATACATCTTCTTGATTGAATCAAACTCATGCTCAACCCATGCAGTTTTAATAGCTCCAGGCTGCACTGGAAACCACGGTGGCTGAATAGCTGAGGAGAAGTCACAAGCTTGCGGAGCAGGGAGCAGCACAGTCAGCCTGCTAGCAGAGAAACAAAGACGTCTCTATGGAGAGCACCCCAAGGCTCACTGTCGGTGGAACATCCACGGAAAAACATACAACAAAGCAAAGGAACGACTGATAACATTTGCTTTTAGAGAGCTTGGTTGACTACAGTCAGTGGTTTTTACATTGTCTGCAGAGGAAGCCAGCAGTATATCTATCCATACTGTATTCTGATATGTCAGTCAGTTTAAATAGACCTTGCCTACCTGTTATGATACTATCAGGGCTTGGAATCAATTCTGAGGGTGTGTGGTGCTAATTTATCCAAGAAAGTGGGTCATTGCACCTTAATCTCCATTTAGTGAATGAGACACAACAGGGGGTGTCTTCATTACCTTCATTAAGGATGCCACTACTGGTAATTCTCCAATTCTTGCACCACCTAGCCTGATTATAATGTCAGTGTCAGTATGGAAGCTTTGGACTATTTGGGGGGGTATAGGCATATTTGTTGACAGCCAGCATAGTGATACTGTCCTAGGTAGCAGTTGGTGAGGGTGTGTGTAGAGCATTTGGAGCCAGGAGGAGATGGTCCATGACAGTTAGTGCCCTGCCCTAACTGTTGCCCTACAAGCCCCCCCTATGCAACAGAACAAGACATGAAACAAGAGGTCCAATAACACACTCCTCCTGAGGTCCCCGTGGTGTGTGTTCCTGTGCATGGCACATTTCATAAGGCTTCGCTCTTTGACTGGTGATGAGTTTATGCGAAGGTAATTAACAGTAATTAATCCTTAATTACAGCAATTAGTGGAGTCGCAGTAAATTAAGCCACATCTGGAGGCATGGAACAGGGCTAGAGAACCAGGGGCAGGCTTTTTGACAAGGGGGAGATGCTGAGCCCATCTGACAGTGATTGGCTGGGTCTACCTGGGATGCCTGGGTTGCCATCCCCATTCCAGGCAGTTTGGTGGAACCTGTGTTCCACTGTGTCTCTAAGAGGTGGACTTGGGTGATGGGGCAGGACCTGGTGAACAGAGAGGGCTGAGGAACAAGGTTTGTTTCTAACAAACATTGTTTTGTCTCAGGGGAAACGCTCCCCTAAGCTACCAAGGCAAGGACACCCACCATATGGCCACTCATAAACATAGACAATAGTGCTTGTGGTTCTGCTTCATTGTGCTCTGCTTCACTTGACAACACGTGAACATGCATGTTACACAGTGTCACTCACAGTTTGCTTCTCCATGGAAGAACGCAATTGCACCCACTATTTCTATTATTCTTATATATCATTGTATTTACAATAAAAAATAACTGAACTCATTCAAATAGAGAGGTGTTGTTTGTACTGGCTGGTATGGTTCATTTTTTGTCATCCTTTACAGTTAATTCAGAGTTATATAGTTAATTCTGCAAAATCCCCGTCTATAAAAACTATTCTGATTGGTCACTCACATTATCCCATGATGCATTTCATCTCCAACAGGAGCTGTGTATTCCAGGATGACAATGCTCCTATCCATTAGACACAAGTAGTCACTGAGTGCTTTCAATGGCATGATAATTATGTTAGCTAGTACCTTCTCTATAAATAGATATGATCCCAATGCCATCTCTATATATACTTATGATCCCAGTTGAGCGTCTATGTGTCTATGCATCTAATATCAAAGGAGAGTTACATCAGATACTACATATCGGTGAATGATGTGTTATGATGGCTGTGATAAGTATTGATCTTGTCCTCTTCTCAGCTGCTCAGGAGTCTGTTGGCTGAGCGGTGCTGTTCTCACTCAGCTGAGATGCTTTAGGCTATACCTCCATTTGGAAAGCAGAGAACTGGGCAACTTCATTCACAATAACAGTAACAACAATAATGATAATATATAGTTACAAAGTGCTTCACAGGAGAAAAAGAAACAGCCGAGAACAGGAATAAAGAGATAAAACTAAATAAATGACATTAAATTACATAACATTCTATCACAGAAGGATGGATTAAACAATCCAAATATAAGAAAATAGTCATCTCAAGCCGGACAGTGGAGACGCAGGGTGAAAATAAATCAAAAATAGTTTCCAAAATGGGTTGAATGGGCTCAGAAGCCCTGAAGCCCCCCACATGACTGTGCACAGTTAGGATCCACATCCACAGAACTACAGACCTACCACAGACATTTTTGTTGCCCTGTGACAGACTGCCCTGGCATGGCATAGACAAAAATATCAATATACCACTATAATGTAGAGAGTGATGTCCCAGGACTGAAATGTAGTACAGGCATACACTGCTGGATTTTCTTTCTATAGCTGTGGATAACTGATGACGCACTAGCCATCTACTGGTCATCAAACCAGTCACATGCCCCTGACTTCAGCCTAAAAGTGCAGTGTAGAATCTGACAGGTCGACTGATGCAGTCCAAAAGTTTGATAGGGTATGAGGTGCCATTAATATTGCAACGCTTGAGAGTCGCTCTAGCAGGAACTACTGTCTCTCTCGGCATTTATCAGGGAGCTTCCCATCAAGGCAGAATAAGTCAAACATGCTTTTTTTGCAGTGTGTGCAATTTGTTTGGAGACTGTCACAACTACGGAAATCCCTGTGAGGTTTACTGTTTTGCCAGGCCTCGTGTGCAAAACACTACCGATGTTAACTCTGCTCCTAGCCATTATGGGAGAAAAACAATGTTAGGGATCACAGTCCATTACAGAGCCCAGCTCCATTTCACACACTCACACACAGACCTGGGTCAAATAGTATTTGCAAATAATTCTCAACATTTGTTTTTAACCTGCTTGGAGTACCAGATCGGTCAGGTTTGTATAAGACAAAAAATAAATGGCAGAATGTTTGCACAATCACAGTAGAGTAAGGACAAAAGGACAAATTGAGATACCTTTCTGGGCATGGCAATGTAGCTGACACTATCTGAGGTGTACTAATGCAGTAATGATGTAAATACCATTTGACCCATGTCTGCTCAGAGAAGCAGCAGCACCTTGCTCAACTAAGGCAAAAGCAAATAATATGTGTTCAATTCACCTTGCTCTATTTGTGACTACAAGTTTGGCTGAGCATGTCACACATCTTTCTCAACATTTACAGTATAGAAATTGTGCACAAAACGTATGCTATATTTTAAGAATTAATTCTCAAGTTTCTTCTTCTTTCCACCACTTTCAATAGCAGATTAGCAATTATGGATCCATATACGAATAGTGTGTGTGTGTGTATGTGTGTGTGTGTGTGTGTTTAAATGCATGCGTGTGTGTGTGTTGGGGTGGGGGGGAGTCAACTTAGGACAAAGGTTTAGAGCTGTAGCAATGAATATGACAATGCCTGCAGGCAGAGAGAGAGAGAGATAGACAGAGAGATTTTTACAGCATTGGTAGTGGCCCAGGCAGGCAGTCTAAGTGGCCTGGCTGGCAAGCCTACCACACTACTAACAGATAAAGCCTAGTCATTAATCATAGGCCTCTGGGATCATCCCACTGTAGCAGAATACTGGGTCAGAAGGAGCTCCTGCTGTCAATCAGCAGTGAAACCGTGTGTGTGTCTGAGTGAGCAAAGTGGAGTGGGTATGTAGGGGGTATGTGTGTTTCTGATGAGAATGTGTCGTTTTGCCTCTGGCTACAAAGAGCATATAGCACTGTGGAATTCATGCATTAATGCAAACACCAATGTAAGTGCTAGACATCATTTACATGAAAGCCAAACCACTGTGAATGTAAGGAATGTTTTCTGCACTAAAAGCTGAAACTGATTTTAAAATAGAGTCATGGGCATCAGCAGCACATGGCCGTAACCCCAAAGAAACTGTCATCTCCCAACACACACAACACAATAACCGTTATCACACTCTGATGAGAGAAGTCCGAGAACTTGCATGATCTACTGCAAGAAACAAACACCGTTGAAAGAACTGTAGAGATGCAGCCTCTGTTGTTTCCTCCTAGCCTGAAACCAAATTTCAATACTACTTCCATGTTTTCCATTCTACTGGAGCCTGTTCCCACCACATAAGTGACATTTTGGGTAGGCAAGAGCCTGCAGTCAGCTCTGGCAATCAGAAATAATGTGAGATCATGTGAGTCAATTGCAGCTCAGCTGGCCTGGGCCACAATGTCAGCACACCACTAAATTATGGTCTACTGCCAGTTTTTGAAACATTTGTTAGCAGCATTAGATTTCCATTAGCGTGTTAATGTTGTCATGACAAAAACCTCAATACTACTTCAACACCAAAACATTTTGTTAAGGTTCAAAGCTGAAATTTCATGTGAACGTCATCTCCAGAGGGCGGATACATGCAGATGGCACATAAATTGGAATAGTTGAAAGAAGAAAGACTGGACTAGACTGAGCTGCAGTCTGACTCGACAGTAGACTGCAGCAGTCAGTGCAAAATTCAACCCAGTCGAACAGCCGAAAACATGGCAACAGTATCAAACAGCCCACCACGTCTTGAACTGAACCCCAGTCCACCTGGTTGACAAAAGCAAAACTTTTTTGCTTACAGAGCCAACAAAGACAAACACCCAATGGCATCACAAACCCAGTGCAAAAGCTGTCCAAGTCATGGTTCTTGTTTGCCATGGTATGGTAGTAGTATTGAATTTTCTCCTATCTCTAAAATATCACCTCTTCAGGAAAGGAAAACAGGCGTGTTTGTAGCTTGACCGCTATGCATTTTTCAGTCTATCCAGTGGGTTTTGAAAGTGTTTCATAAAGCACCAAAGGGTCATCGAATTTCCTCAACCCATAAGGACCATGTAATCCTTCAACTGAAGTTAAAACATGAAAATCACCAAAATTGGAGTTACAAGGTTTTCACGACAGCAGCGATATTTAATTGTAGTATTCTATCGAACTCAAATGTCTGGTATCGTGATAACGCTAGTGTGTGTTGGGTCGGGCTACTTCTGCAATATTCCCCCACTCGATCGAGGTTCGATCTTCTTCAAAGACACGCCT